>CAJNIZ010009217.1:0-13661 GCA_905231905.1 Symbiodinium pilosum
GGTGTTTAGGGGTTTAGGGGTTGGGGTTTAGTGTTTGAGGGCTTAGGGTTTGAGGGTTGAGGGGTTTAGGGGTTTAGGGTTCAGAGTTTTAGGGGTGTGGGGTTTAGGGGTTGTAGGGTTTAGGGGTTTAGGGTTTGAGGGTTTAGGGTTTAAGGTTTGAGGGTTTAGGGTTTGGGGGTTTAGGGTTTAGGGGTTTAAGGTTCGAGGGTTTAGGGGTGCAGGATTACGGTTTGAGGGTTTAGGGTCCAAGTGACGCAGTAACTGTGAAAGTTTGATTTTGGGCCTCATTTTCACTTACCTAAATCCTAAAAAGGAACATAAATCCATTCTGTTCGATCGTATCCCAACAAAGAACCAGCGAAAGCCTGAACCCTGACCTCTCCGTGGCTAGTAGAGCAGAATCCCCAAATAACATATAGCCCTCCTTAGGTACATAAAACATGGGTATATGGGAATCTTATTAGTCTATACCCAAAGCCATATTCTATCTACTTAAGAGGGGTCATACCCTAAACCCTAAACCCAAACCCAAATAGTAGTTTCCGTAGCTTCCATGTTATTTTCCATTATCCCAATGTAACCCCAAAATAACTCCAATATAACCTAGATTCCCTACAGACCATACTCCCTTATCCCCTACCAACCCCTAATAAGCTGAACCGTCGCAGTTTGCCTCGTCCTCCTTTGGCCCGTCTTCCTACGAAGCTTTTTTTGCCGCGGGAGCTTAGGCAACTAAACCCTAAACCCTCTGCAGTCTCCAGAAAGGATGTTTAAGGTCTAAGGTTTGGGGTTAAAGGTGTAGGGTTTAGAGTTTATTCTTTCAGGTTTAGGGCTTAAGGTTTAGGGTGTAGGGTTTGGGGAATATCTGTTGGCATTTTGAATGATAAACATGTACCGCTTGGTGCAGGCATTCATTCAAGCTTTACGGCAAGGTTTAGAGTCACGCCTTAAACTCAAATTCAAGTGCGAATAACAGTGTTGGGGGATGTGACTTCATCCCCATTCCCTCCCCTGGGAATGAGGGATAAGGGATAAGATCAGTGTAGTACCAGTGTATATTGGGATGTTCAGTATTATGGGTGGAAGAGGGCTCATTCTTGGGGAGGACCCTAAACCCTCAACCCTAAACCAATTGTGTATGGTCGGACCTCAATTGCGTTAGTCTCGCCATTAGGCCCACGTACCAATGTTCCAAAGGAGGTCTCTTGGGGTTTTTGGGTGACATTTAATGTTCAGGGGTTCAGGGCTTAGGATTCAAATTATAGGCTTTGTTGTCCCCACTATAATACGGCCCCTACTAACCATTAGGGGCATCCAGAGAAGACCATAATTGCGGCAACCTACCACATACACCTACCCAAAACTCATAATCAAGTCAAAGAAAACCCTAAACTAAAAACCATAAAACTCTAATCCCTAAACCGTCAACCCTAAACCTTAAACCCTTAACCCTAAACACTAAGCCTTAAAGCCTTGAGCTGCTATATCCTCACTCCAAGGTTCCCTTTCGAATTGGGGGCTTCCAGTGGGGGTACCTGTTATAAAGGGCTTATATGGGGGCTAGGGGGTGTATAGAGCTTATGGCGTGCGTCTTAAAAGAATTTTGCTAGGGCCATGCGCGCAGATCAGCGCGCTTTGGCGTCTTCCCGAGAACAGCAGGATCTCTCAATTGCCGTGCCACTGCTTCATACTTACTTTGTGGGTTGGCGGTGTGGTCTGGGGAAGTCCAAACAGCTGGAAAATACTGCTTAGAGGAGACTTCTAGCCAGTAAGGAAACTGCATTCCTCTGCGCCTACCCTGGTTAAGGATCCTGTCTTTATGGGCCGCGTTGAAGACAACTGAATGAAAGACCTCAGACCTATCGCTGTTAAAGACTTCAGCCATCATTCTAAATTGTACATCACTGAGAGTGTATGAGGGGAGTTTGGGGCGACCTGCTACATTATAAACCTCCGTGTTGGGTGTACGAGAGTAGAATGAAGCCTTGATGCCAACAATTCTCCTAAGGAAACGTATGTAGTAAGCATCATTTTTTTGAAGCTGCGGTGTGGTCAGGGTTAAAGCGTCGAGACCGTAAATAAGGATTGAAACGAATGTACTCTGGAAGACATGCAACTTAGATCTTCTGGACATTGAACTGTTCCAGACTAGTCGAAGTTTCTTGTAGGCTTCTTCGGCTAGCGAGGCCCGTTGTCGAAAGGCGGTTTCGAAGGGTTTCTTCCAGGATATGAGACTTCCTAAGTATTTAACAACCTCCTTCCTAGGGACAAGGGAGCCATTCTTGAATCTCAGTGTGGCGGTGTGGTCAGGCCTGTAGAGCAGTTCTGTCTTAAGTCGATTAAGCTGCATGCCATATTCTGAGGCAACATCTTCTAGGGCATGTAGTATGTGTTGGAGCTGCTCAACAGTGATAGCCATCAAGAGTGTATCATCCGCGTACTCCAAATCGTAAACTGGGTAACCCTGGGACCAGGTGTTTGTGGCTACGCCCCTTTTAAGTAACTCCTCGTCTAGGTCATGGAAGATGACGGTAAGAACAATGATGAAGAGGTATGGGCTGAGTGGGCAACCCTGTTGGATACCGGAACCTACCTCTCCTAGGGAAATGACTCCTTCAGGGCCCTTTGTTTGAAAAGTAGGGGAGGAGTATATCGCTTTTATGATAGTAAGCATCTTTTCGGATAGTCCGAACCTTCGCAGGGCCTCTAGCATGGCGGTGTGGTCGATAGAATCAAACGCTTGCTTCCAATCTAGAAAAAGGCAGTACAGATTATGGTTGGTCATTTCCGCCCACTCCATGGCACGGCGCAACGTGAAAAGCGGATGTCTAGTGCCCCTCCCTGCCCTGAATCCGGATTGCGTGCTACGGAGCTTATTGTCGAAACTTGCAGCGAGGCGGGTTTGTAGCATTGCGGCATAAACTTTGTACGTGGCGTTAAGAAGCGAGATCGGACGGTAGGACGAAGGGTCCGTGTCATCACCTTAACCTTTAAATATTGAAACGACTGTAGCATGCGACCATGATGAAGGAATTGCGCCTAGGGCCCAGGATTGATTGTACAGGGCCAGAAGCTTAATTTCACCGTCCCTGTCGAGAAGTTGAAGAATTTCATTGACGAGTCCGTCCGGGCCCGGCGCCTTACCCTTTTTGGTTTTTGCGAGAGCGGCGGAAAGTTCCTGCATCGTGAAAAGCGGCTCGTCTTCCTGCGCGGGTCGTAAGGGGGGACGACTGCGACGAAGGTCGGCGGTGTGGTCTGGGATGTTAGGTTTTGCCCACTGTTTTGCCTGTAGATGGTCCCTGAAGGCCTCATGGGTTTTTGACCAGGGGACCGGCTTACCCTCGGTGACCAGGTGCGACCTACGACCCTGAAAGCCCATCCCGGGGTTAACGTGGCTTGCGCTTGCCTCGCAGCCTCGAGGGCCCTCAGAGTTTCTTCTGAAATCCAGGGCTTTGGGGGATTGCGCTGCTTAAGGGGGAAGTGCTGTCTAGCGGCCTGATCTATGCAGGAAACAAACTCGCTCATAGATTCTACCGTAGCTGAGGTATAAGGCGGTGTGGTCCGAGAGGGCAAAGGTATGGTCCTGCCACCTAGACAGGATTGTGTATCACGGCCTAGGTTTGCCAGAAGGTCTGCCTTCACGTTACCCTGAACTCCCGAATGTCCCCTAACCCACTGAAAATGAGTAGTAAGTCCAGAGTTATATGCAAGGGTCTGAGCTAGGGAAACGAGGTCTTTGTTAGTTTTGGGACGCCAAATACCCTTTATCATGTGGATAGACCACTGACTGTCCGTGTGGATGACGACTTGCGTGTATTCATGTTCTAGCGCAAACAGCAGGGCTTCGATTATAGCAGAAAGTTCTCCAGTATTGTTAGAACCGACCTGGGCCCCTACAAACTTGAGGTGTGTAGGGTCTGTAGTGACGGGCCCCGATGCTTCGAGCCAGTCGTTACCCTGTGGGACGCACCAACCCCAACCTGCAGGTGTGGACCTAGTACATCTTCCCTTGGAACCGGAACCGTCTGTGTAAAACGCAATTTTGGCGGTGTGGTCAACAGAAACTTCTGCTGGCAGCTGTTGTCGACCCTGGATGGTTCTGTTAAACTTGTCCCTTAAGGTTTGGTCGACCTTGGCAAAGTCTAACTTAGGGATGTACTTGGGGGCCTGCTTTCTCTGAGCCAACTTGATTTGAATCTCAGTGACTAGGAGATAGTGGTCTGATGGGAAACCAGTGTAAAGCTTGGATCTACAAGAGTTGATGGATGGTAACCACTGTTTCCTAGTGAACATGTGATCCAATCTTTGGTACCTAGTGGGTTCTGGGTGAGGGGTATTCTTACCAGGTGGGAGGGGCTCAGGGAGATCCAAGAAAGATCTGATGTGTGAAGAAATACCCAGAGACTGCTCATCTGTATGAGATTCTTTGTGGAACTTAGCATACAGCTGCTGAAGGACAAGGGGGTCTAAAAGGAACTGTCCCCAATCGGTTGGTGGAGCTGTCTTGTCTTTGTATGTAATTTGGTGGGTGGGGTTAGGAGTTTTATAAGAGGCGGCCTCTACCATGTCGAGCAGAGTCATGGTCTTTACACACAAGGATCTGTTAGAGGAGGCGGTGTGGTCAATGTGCCGTCTGCCTTTACCATAGGTGAAAGGGCCTGTAACTCCTGAGTCGTTGGGGTGCTGGGCCTGAAACCTAACATTGAAATCTCCTGTAATATAGACTGGCTCTGGTTGTGGTATTTTGTCAACATACTCTTGCAATGAGTCCCAAAAGGGTTCCCTGACCAAGTCATGATCCAATCCAGAGTGTGGGGCATAGACTCCTAGGATGTGAACTCTTCCACCCTTCTTGTTGAGAGTGATGTGCAATAGTCTGTTACTAACCTGGACAATGTCAGCAACGAAAGGTCTGATCTTGGGGTGGATGATGGCGCCTACACCAGCATACCTATCTCTGTGATTACCTGACTGGATGACTAAGTGTTGCTCTGAAGTGTAGGAGTAGTAGGCAGTAGACTTAGTTTCTGACAGGATAAGGATGTCTAGGTTATGCTCGGCCATCATCAGGATAAGGTTTTTGAGCTTCAACGTATCTGCCATACCCTGAACATTTTGAGCACCTACCCTAAGCTTATAATTATAAGCTAAAGGCGGTGTGGTCTGAATTCTTTCTCTGGAGGGCTTCTTCTTTCTCTGGATGTGTTGCTGCCAGTCAATGGCATGTCTGAACTTTGCGGCTTTGTTTTGGGAGACTTTTGTGGACTTGGGGGGTGTGGCCAGAAGGGAGTCCGCCCCCCCTGGCACATGTTGGTTGCATTCGCGACGCCAACGACGATAGGACTGTCTACGAAGTCTACGACGATTGGCCCCCGATCGCGGAGCATTGACACCCCCCAAAGGTTGGGGTCTCTCTTCGATCGCCCTAAGGCGCCCGGTGTGCCTCGTGGAGGCGGAGTTCGAGGCTTGAGCGGCATGGTGTGAATTCCTGTAAATTCCTAAATTCCTATCCCTTCGGGAAGCATGCTTTCTTACTTTATAATATTGGGGTTGGGACTCTGCATCAAAAAACTTAATTCTCCTCCCTGATCTTGAGGCTATCTTCTTCTTTGAAGAAGGCGGTGTGGTCTGTAGAGTTAAAGGTATGAAATTTGCAGGAGGAACATCATCTTTGGGGGCAACAAAGGTCTTAAAAGAATTAGGGGTCCCTCTTTGGAATGCCTGTAGTAAGGGAGTATAATATGATGGAATTTACATTGGCAGCCACCGATTTTTGGGAAACTACCAAAGACCCTTGCAACTTCTACTGCTCATTCCTGCGTCGGTTTTCTCATTTGACGGTACAGAGAAACATAAACGACTATGGCCAACAATGAGCCAGGAAACCACCAAGCTTCCCCAGGGTCTAGGGTCTGGGCTTTAGGGTTTAGGGTGGTTTAGGGTTTAGGGTCTAGAGCACCAGGCTAAGGGCTTAGACGTCGAGCCTGGCCTACTCATAACTGGCCTTTGGATAGCTAGGAATGAAGGGATGGATCCTTTTAGTAGTCCGTACATAGCCCATTTAGGGTCTAGGGTTCAGGTTTTAGGGTTCAGGTTTTAGGGTTCACCTTTTAGGGTTTAGGGATAGTAGTTCCCATATAACACATTTTAGTAGTTTGTATTTCTTTTCCATACCTTTATTCGCAGCTCACCAAAGGCCAGATAAACATATGTCACGGAAGAAAAATACAGTTATTCTCATGGAGAGAGCTCATCCATTGCTACACATTATGGTGATAAAGTTTGAGCTTCTTAGCTTCCTATAAAACCCTCTATGACCCCTTCTAAGCCCTCTGAAGCAAACCCACTATGGTAACTGAAAACTCTAAACCGGCCCTTAAAAACAACTTCTAGCCCATACAGTGGATTTGACCCTTTGCCGGACATTAGGCCAAATTCCACTAAGTCTAGAGCAAAGGTATAAGCGCTAGGGGCGTAGGGTTAGGGTTTAGGGATGTGCGGTTTAGGGTTTAGGGGTTTAAGGTTTAGGGCCGGGGTTACTTGAAGATTCATGCAACTTAGTAGCTTCTTATACTTGGCCTGAAAACTCTATTTATAACTGAAAGGTCTTGTAGGCGTTACCCCTGTAATAAGTAAGCTTGAACCCCAGAAGTAAGCAGTTAATAGGTCCCATGAGCCCCCTCAACCCTAAACCCTAAACCGCGCAAGGTTAAGCTTAAGGCTTACGGCTTGGTAACTTCGAACTCTTGGCAGCTCTAAACCCTGGACCCTCAACTGGGGCAGGATTGGGTGCGTTTTGGCTCTGGGGACTAGGATAGAGGGTTTGCGGCTTAGGCTTGAGGGTCAAGGGCTACAGAAAAACCGAACGAACAAACATTGAATGCATTCCTAAACCCTAAACCTTACAACCCTGCGGACTCCTTGCTTGTCTCAGTCTCTGATGGCGGTGGCCTTGCGTCAGAAGCCAGACATTGGCCATTGAATCATAGAACTCATATCCCCATACAATTGAGAAACATTCGTCCCTGATCCTATAGAACTTATGGTTTAAGGTTTAGGGTTTAGGGTTCAGGGTTTGGGGTTTAGGGTTTCGTCAAGGTTAGGTTAGGTTATGTCAGGTTTCGTTAGGTTAGACTAGGCTAGGCTAGGTTTAGGCCCCACACACTACTAGTGATTACAAGGTATAATGGCTTCTATATTATGATCCTTACATACTCCCACCGTACAAGGATTGATGCTTAGGGTATACCCTGAATCCAGAATTCAAGCTTACCCATTGGCTTCTCAAAAAACGAAAATGTAGAATCACCTAAATACACAAACTCAACATTTCTTTAAAAAAAGAAACCAAATTCGAAATTTCTGCAAGGAAGATGTAAGTTTCTGTAAGTATGGCTCCCTCTTATGTATTCCTACAAAGGATACTCATGATTCTAGGGGCTCCCTCGAAGGAGCCCCCAAAGTGAGGAAACCGGAAGCCCCAGCGGTTTAGGGTTTAGGGGTTTAGGGTTTAGGGTTTGGGGGCCAGTTTCCATGTAATCTTCGATGTTCTTTTCCATTTGATTTTCCATTCTTGGCGTAATGTCTCTAAACCCTAAACCTGGAACCCTAAACTCCTAAAACCTAAACCCTAAACTATAAACCCTAGACTATAAAGTCTAAACGCGAAAATGTAAAGCATAAACCTTAATACTTATTAGCAGTACTATGGTTGCTGTTATGATTGGTATAACTAGTACTACTATTATTCCGCGCAGGTGTCGCACTTTGCCCACCCTTGCATCTTGCCTGCTCTGCAGTAGGGTTCTGAAGGCTTAGGTCTTTTTAAGCCTTAGGGTTTCTGGGGTCTTTAGGGAACTGTTAAGGGTTTTCAAGTATGGGGTGTTAAGGGTTGGGGGGTTTCACGGTTCAGGGCTGTTAGGTCTTTAGGTTTAGGGTTTAGGGTTTTTTGGGTTGAGAGCTTTCAGTCTTGAAGGTGGCGTTTAGGGGTCTGAGGGCTTAGGGTTTTTTAGGTTTAGGGTGTTTAGGGTTTAGGGTGTTTAGGGTTTGGGGCTTTTAGGGTTTTCAGGGTTTAGAGTTTTCAGGGTCTGCAGCTGTTTAGGCTTGCAGGTTTTCAGGGTGTTGAGCTTGGTTTTAACGGTTTCATATTAATACCCATGACATAGTTGAGTATAGGACTTACGGTGCATCCCAAGCCGATGGGTATGGGCAAGCCGTAAACTTCAAACCCTAAACCCTGAACCCTACACCCCAAACCACTACCAGTACCGTAAGGAGGTGATTACTATTACGTAGCAGTTTACATAACCCAACATACCCCAATGCAAGAACCGATGGTAATATCCCCAAATCCTAAACTCTAAACCCTAAGCCCTGAACGCTGACACTTGCTACTAGTACTACGATTACTGCTAGTGCTAATATAACAATTACTAGTATTATGATTGTAAGTGACCCTGGCAACCCTTAACCCTGAATCCTAAATCCTACAACCCGAAACCCTAAACCCTAAACTGGCGAGAGCGCCGCTGACCATATACATGGGCGCTCGAACCTCCTGGGACAGGCCTCCGGCCTAGCACCATATTGAACCTGTGGCTTTGGGAGGGTAAAGCCTCTGGCAAACAAATCCCTCACCGTTGAGGTGCCTATCCCTCTACCGGCCCCTTTGGGCCTCCTTCTGGGACCAGGGCCTCCGAGCACCTGGTAGAGGCGATTCTCAGCAAGTTTTCCGAATTTTGTTTTGGTTAAGGCCTCCGAACAATTTTTAGCGTTTGCACTTGCAAAAGCTTTGTAGACCTCATCCTGCACACCAATCCAAGAGATTCACGTGTGGAGGCCGGCGAAGGCCTCCGCTACCCCTATGCGCTGCTCAAATCCTTTTTTCTGAAAGTCCACAACTTGAGAGTGCTCTCTGCGGTAGCGTGACGAGGAGTCAACAACAGACCTGGAGAAGAAAAAGAATACGGAAGCCCCCCTTGCTAGGGGGGTTTGGGGGGTAGGAACCCTAAAACCTAAATGAGCATAGTTTGGGTGGCTGGGGTGGGACTACTAAGCTGCGCAAGCGCGCGATAGGCTGCGCGCCCCCAACTCTAAAGAAAAGGCGCACACCCCGCGTGCGTCCACTGATGCACACCCTAAACCCTAAACCCCAAACCCTAAACCCTAAATCCATCATTACATACCGGGCAGGACCCAGGTCTGCTGAAAGGCCGAGGTGCTGCTCTTCGCGCTTCGGTGGCTCTTCTTCTGCCTGCCCATGCCCCAACGATTTAGCATACAGGAGTTGAGGGTTTAGCGCTTTAGAGTTGCAGGGTTTAGGGTATTAGGATTTAGGATGTCAGGGCTTTAGAGTTTCGGGTTTTAGGGTTTGTGGGTTTTAGGGTTTCAGGGTTTAGGCTACATGGGATCCTTGTTAGAGACCATACAAAACTACAAGAGAGAACCCTATGTCCGCTGTTCAGGGTCCTTTAATAAGGCCAATTTTGACAGTAGCTCGCAAAGGTCCCCCCCTAAACCCTAAACCCTAAACCCTAAACCCTAATGGGAGTCTCCTCTCCGGATACCATGTGAGGTTGGACAAGGTACATTATCTTCTGCAAAAGGTTTAGGGTTTAGGGTTTAGGGGTCCGGACCCGCCCCTCGAACCCTAACACCTAAGCCCGAAACCCTAAATCCTAAGCTCTAAGCCCTCAATCCTAAAACCCTAAAGCCCAAACCCTTGATTGTAAACCCTGAGCCCTAAACCCTAAGCCTTCAATCCTAAGCCTTCAGCCCTAAACCCTAAGCTCTAAACCCCCAAACCCCAAACCCTGAACCCTAACGCCCCAGCCAAATTGCATCTGACCAAACTGAAACAAAACAAATCCAGAGCAACCCTAAACCCACAACCCTCAAGCCCTTCAACCCTCAAATCCCAGACCTGAACCCTAAACCCTAAATCCTAAGCGCTAACTCCTAAACCCTAAAACCCTAAACCCACAAAGTCCCAGGGGGGTACGGCCTCTGCCCGTAGAGCCCAGGGGTCTGCAAACCATGTCGGAGGCAGCCGTTTGCCAGCTAAGGAGCTATCAATGCCTGCAGGTTGACACCCAGACCCCCAAGTACCCTAAAATAGGGTCTATGTAGCTTCTATTTGGGGATACCTAGGGTCCATAGAGGGTACTTGGGGGGTCTAGGTAGGGTTTTGGGTTTAAGGTTTAGGGCTTAGGGTTAGGATTGGTCTAGGGTTTAGGAGTCAGGGTTTAGGGTTTGGGACCTATGGTTGAGGATTTAGGTTTTGGGATTTGGGGTTTGGGGAGCTTCGGCCTATCGATGCCTCCGGGAACAGGTTTGGGTTTAGGGCTTGGGTTTATGGTTGGATTTGGGTAGTTCCCAAGATTACGGTCCCTTTTGGGTACCCCTGAATAGGAGGTGTCATAACAAAATCTATAGCCAAAAGCGGCCAAAAGGGGCCCGTAATTTTGAGAACAACCCATATGCACATGCGCTTCTGTATAAGTATGTTTGTGTACATACTTGCAGGTGTGTACGTAGCATACTACACACACAGACATGTTCTGGCAAACCTTCTTGGAATGGTCTCAATGCTTGTCAAAACACTCTGGCAGAAGCACTACCAGACCTTGGCAGTCCCTATGAATGCATAAGCCCCACACTCATTTCCAAATGCGCTCACGAAAGCCTCCCTGTTTCGAGATGTGCTCACCTTATCTATAAGCCCTAAACCCTATAACCTATAATCCTTAAACCCCATTATAATAGCTTCCATTTTCTTTTCCATTCCCTAACCTTGTGGCAGGGGACCCCCTATCAAAGGTGTAGTTTGCTGGCTTGCTGCTGAGGAACTCAAAGCTCAGTTATTCCCATTGCAAGGAAGCCATCCTATTTACCATACATCAGTCTCATGGTTAGTTAACTCAAGATTCCTTAACAACAGCCCAGGTCCTGGGGGGGGGTTAGAGCTGCAGATTGTCCGACTAATTTATGGCTTTGTGCTCGCCATCTCGCAAGCTTCCCAGGCAAGACCGTTTTCCCACGATATCTGACATCAAGGAGATGAGGAGGAAACCAATAATATACTATGATAACCAGGAGCAAGAGACAAGTGACTAGCAAGCAGACGAAGAAGAAGAGAGAAAAGGTTTCATGCACACTGTCAAGAAACATGCACTACTACAATGACTCACCACAACCATCCACAACCCCTAAACTGTAAACCCACCAAGGTAGACCCCAACTAAACCCCTTTGACCACCAAGCCCTGCACTTCAAAACCCTGAATTATCAGTTCCACTATCACTGAAAACCAAATATGTTCGGCTCTACACCTCTCTGACCCCAAACACACTCAAATCCAGAATCCCCAAACCTCTACCCTTCACCAAGCTAAATAAAACCCTTAAGCCCTTCTTTTGCAAGGACTGTATTCTGTAAAGCCTGAACCCTAAATCCAAACCTTAAACCCCAAACCCTGCAAACCCTAAGCCCTACACCTTAAACCCTAAACCCTCTACGCCCTAAACCACAAAAACCAACTAAACCCTGAACCCCGTAAACCCTATCAACCCTGAACCCTCTGAACCCTAAACCCTGTAAACCTTACTAACCCTAAACCCTAAACATCCCAAACCCAAAACCCTATCAACCCTAATAAGCCTAAAACCCTAAACTAGAAGTGTTAGGGCTTAAGGGGTGCAGGGCGGCCCTAATCAGAGCCTTCGTAAACCAGCGGCGGTAGCTGTCTCGGCGAGGCCCGCGGTGTGGAGCTCCCAGCGCCTTCCAAGGGGTTTAAGGGTTTAGGGTGTAGGGTTTGGTGATTTGGGGTTTACTTTAGGGTTCATAGGGTTTCGGGGTCTAGGGTAGGGTTTCGTGGTTTAGGGTTTAGGGTTTAGGGTCTAATGCTTTCGGGTTTCTTGGTTTGAGGTTCAAGGTTTCGTGGTTTAGGGGCTCGTGGTTTAGGGCTTAGTGGTTTAGGATTTAGGGTTCAGGGCGTAGGAATTGAGATTTAGTGGTTCAGGGTTTAGGGTCTCGTGGCTTCAGGCCGCCTCGGGTTTAGGGTTTAGGGTCTAGAATGTAGGACTGAGGGTTAGGATTTAGAGTTTAGGCTATGAGGTTTAGGATCTTCGGGAGCCGGTGCTTTGAAATCTGACTCCTACTCCCCAAAAAAACCAAACCCTAAACCACAAACCTCTGGGTTTAGGCAAAACCGGGGTTAGGGTTTAGGGATCAGAGTTTAGAGTTTTGGGATTAGGGTTCAGAGTTTAGGGTTTAGGGATTAGGGTGTAGAGGTTCTAGGGTTTAGGTAACAAAAGCACCAAAGCCCGCAACCTAACCCTGAACCCTAAACCGCGCTTGGTTTCAGAGAGCACGCATTTCCCCAAGATCGCGTTTCTCAACTCCAGACAGATGAATAGAAGGATACAGCCGTCTATGCAGCACATCTGAAGACACTCAGGGTTTAGGGTTTATGTTTAGGGGCTTAGGGTTCAAGATTTAGGTTGTGGATAAAATGCTGCTTGAAATTGCGGCTGCGGAAGAATCCTGATGTATAACAACCTATACGGGCAAACTCTTTTGTCGCTACCTCGGGCACCGTTTCATGTGGGTTAAGTTTCATTCAGGACCGCGTTCAAATGAACAGCAATGGTACGTGTGTTGTTGGGCTTTTCAGAACCTGTATCATCGTTGCCAAGAGCCATAAACGTGCTTAATCTTCGTATTCTTCTTACTAATATGAGCTAAGTCTAAACTCCTAGTATCCCCCTTAATATCCCCTGTAGTAGTCCCCTATATAATCTCCTATATAACTCCCTTTAAGGAGTTTAGAATATGGTACATATAAATACGAATAGTACTACGAATATTGGTATTGCTACTAATATTAAGCTAGCTTTGGTTCGGGTGACGCAGCCAGCTAGAAGGCTGCCTGACCCACTAAAACATCCCGAACCCCAAGCCCGGTTTAGGGTGTGGGGGGTTTAGGGTTTAGGGTTTAGGGTGTAGGGTTTAGGGCCTAGACCTAGGTCAGCAAATTATTGAAAAGAAAAACCCCCTCAAGCCTTAACCGTCCAGAAAAACGTTGAAAAGCGGTTGGTCTGTGTCAGCCTTGCAAAGGGGGTGGGTGCCGAGGCTGTAGCTCTGTTGATGACGGTTGCACTGATCGCTTTGCCCGCCTTCCGCCTTGGAATTCAATCACATCCAGTCTTGGCACGCCATGAGTTTGATGATCTCGCACACTTGAGAATAATCGTTGCTCGCTTTGCATCCAGGAGGCAGCGCGCAGGCCTTGCCTGGTCATCGCTGTCACTCTCATGGTCCACCTGGCTTCGAAGACGTGGCAACTGCGCTGCCCCGAAACCTTTGACCAGGCTGCCGACAGTTGCGAAGCCAAACTCTAAACCCCAAGCCCACTCTTGCCGACCAACCCTGACGCCAGAAAGGCATACCCGAGCTCACTTCAACAGCTAAGCGCTTATTGATCCGCATTCGTAATTCCATGGTAGCCAGGGTTTAGTGATATTATGGGGTATATCGTTTTTCTTGCGCCGGTCCGGGTCCGGGTCCGGATCCGGTCGGCTCCGGGACCGGATCCGGTCGGCTCCGGGTCCGGCCGGGTCCGGGTCCAGGTCCGGTACGCGGGTGGGTCCGATTGAGGTCCG
>CAJNIZ010009220.1:339-13651 GCA_905231905.1 Symbiodinium pilosum
AACCCTAAACCCTAAGATTTAGGATACTTTGTTGGAAGCTTTGTGGCTCAGACCTTTCGAGTCCAACTCTGCGACTGTGAGGCAGCTCCGATAGTTTCAAGGGTCTTGGCACCCTAAAGCCTACACGCTAAGTCATGTACCTACTCCGGGGTCTCAAAGAATATAAACAAGACCTATTTTGGGCTTGAAGTCTATAGAGTAAATAGCGTAATTAGGGATTTGTTGGATTTTGGTGGCCCTAAGCCCTGAACTCCTAAATCCTACGCCCTACATCCAGAACTCCTAAACCCTGAGCCTAAATCATTACCGTGCCAGGTACATGCTGGCTACGCCTGCCAAGCTAGCTGGATGCAAGGAGGCCGCCGAGGGATTTCTACGGTTTAGGGTAGTTTAGGGTTTAGGGTTGTAGGGGTGCAGGGTTTAGGATTCAGGGTTTAGGGTTCAGGGCTTAGAGAATTTGGCGATCAAGCGCGCAAAGTGATGGGTATGAATACCAGACTAGAACCCAGAAAATATAATTGAGTGATAATACCCTATTTCCTCATGTACTCATATGGGTGGTTGTCAGAAATTATGGTCCTTTCTTGGGTACCCTAAATATTAGGTGCCGTAGTATAATGGGGATCCAAAAAGGGACCATGATTTTGACAACCACCCATATCCCAAGTATCAGCTCCCAGTCTCCTAACATGGTTTGGAGCTGGTGAGGCTTACCTGGACCCCAGAAGTATGCAAAATAATGGCCTTTATGGCTACTAGTGGGGGTCTAGGGCTATCATTTTACATATTTTGGGGGGTTTAGGTAGTTGTCTTATTATGCCCTGAACCTCCAAGCAACTCCTCCCAACCATGAATACCCCTAAACCCTAAACCCTAAACCTTCTATGCCCCCATTAACCCAATGCAACCCCACGTGCACACTTTTTTTTGTCAGGTTACAGATGCTTTGAACCTCCAAGTAGATGAATCGAACCTCCAAGTAGCTCCTAATTCCCACAGTAGACCCTAGACCTCAAAAACTAGACCTCAGACTTCAAACCCTTAAGTTCCTAAACCCTAAACCCTGAGTAAGCTAGCTGGTACTTGACCTGCACCTCCAAGTACTAAACCCAAAACCCTAAACCCAATATCCTAAACCCAAAATCCTAAACCCAAAATCCTAAACCCAAAGCCCTAAATCCTAAGCCCAAAACCCAAAACCCAAAATCCTAGACCCTAAGCCCACGCAACTCGCTGGAAGATCGTGCTGGCAACGCCGCCTCGAAAGGATGGCACCATCTGCCCTGAGGCCGCTAAGGAGGTTTCAAGGCTTGGGTGTTTTAGGTTCTAGGGTGTTTTTTTTGTTTAGCAGGTTCTAGGGTGTTGGGGCTTAGGTGGTTTTTCCTTCTAGGGTGCCAGGGTTTGGGCGTTTTTAGGTTCTAGGGTGTTAGGGTTTAGCGTTTATGGGTCTAGGTTTCAGGGTTCAGGGGTTTACAGGTTTAGGGTTGTAAGGTTAACCTGCCTGAGCCCTGAAAGTATGTCATAAATGGCCGGTTGTCGGTTTGTCATGTAAGGGCATTGGAGTGGGTAGATTCCACAAAGCAGACTTACGTAGCCCTTACCATAGCCCTTCTATGCCTCCTACAGTGTCCACATAGAAGATGTTTATGAGCCCTTAGGTGCAGGCACCCGCCTGGCAACCATAAACCCTAAACCCTAGTCTAAGAGGTTAAGGTCTTCTGGTTGTGGCGAAGCCGGTTTGAGATTTTGAGGCCTGGAGGGCTCAAACTTCGGGTATGTTGGGGGGGATCTATGAGGCTCAAAAATAAGAGAGGCCATGTAGGACCATCTGGCTGGAACTCACAGCGCTTATAGCACATTGCAGCTATGCCTAGATGAGAACTATGGAAACTTGAAGAAACCCTAAACCCTGAACCCTAAACCTGAACAGTGTTATCATTGAGGATCCGCTTCTTTTGATAAAAAGCTGCGAGCTACTGTTCCGTAGTCGAGCTTCATTGGGTTTAGGGCTTAGGGTTCTTCATGTGACCACCAGGACATGGTACAGCATAGCATACCCCAATGCCCTATTCTACTTCAGACCTCTACACCATCGTCGATTATGGCGGTTTTGGCTCAGGGGCTAGGGTTGCGGGTATGATGGGTCAAACTCACAGGGAGACCCTGGTCACTTGGGCCCTTAAAGTACGGGTTGCATCTCGCAAGATTTAGGGCATTGAACAAGAGCTTCTGCTTCCACAGCTTGTTTTAGGAGTTGGGATGCGCGCTTTGCGCCACGCGGTTTTGGAAAGAAATTTCTCTCTAACCCAAAACTACAAAGCCCTAAAGCGTTCTTATCCCCTCAGCCAGGGACCTCCCAAAGTCCTTCATCCCATGCCCAGAACATTTAGCATATAGGGTTTAGGGACATCCGTCAGGTGATCTATGCCGCCAAACGGGCTGGTGCAACAAAAATCTTGAAAGCCGGCGGGGCCCAAGCCATTGCCCAAACCCGAGCAGCAGGGCTTTGGGGTTCTCAGGCTTCGCTTGGCGCGTACTGGGTTGCTGCTACGGAAGTTGAATTAAGCCACCAGAACTATATGGGTCTATAGGAAAGATCAGGGTTGTCTTCTTATAGTACTGTAACTCAATTTAGGTTCCTTAGCCGCAACGCAGCTTAGGATTGAGGTTTTAAGATTTGTCCTGCTTGTTTTGTGGGCTGAGCGCGAATCAAGTTGAGTTTCAGGGAAGCGTTGTTGGAGCCACCTAGCGTGTTTTTGCAGGCTTACTTGGTCCCAAGGGTACGCCTTCCTTCTCACAAATGAAAGTGGGTGCCATCACGGCTCGTCTTGCGTGGCACCGGGGGTGCGCATACCTGGAAACTCCAAAGTGACTCACTGGTGGTTAAGGAGCAGCGAGGGAGGGACTGTCGGTACTAGTATTCTAGTAGTTGAGCAGGTGATGATACAGGATAGTTATAGGGCTCCACTCACCCACTTTTTCTTAAGCACCTTGGCTGGACCCGTGCCTCGGATAAGGGCCGCCGAGCATAGTGCCCCAAGACACAGCATTGCAGAGCAATACCCGAAACCCTAAACCCTAAAGAAAAAGAAAGAAGAAGCAATCAAAGCGGCCCATTCCGTTACAGTGCCTCATTTGAGCCATAGTCTAAACTCCTTGAAGGGCGTGTTTTTTGGGGGATGATGTAGGGTTCAGGATTTAGGGTTTAGGGTTGAGGATTTATTTAGGGTTTAGGGTCCCAAATCCTTAAAGCACCTTATATAGGGGATTCCATCGGAGATTGCTAGAGGGGATACTAAGAGGGATACTAGGAGTTTACACTATAGCTCATTTGAACTTTGAACCACTAAGCATTGAAACCCAAGCTAAAATCATGACATCTTCCTAGAATGTAGAGCCAGCTTAAGCGGAAGCCGCCAGATACAAAAGGAAAGCGATTTCCTTACAAAGGCTCACCCTCAACTCCAAACTCCACAATTCCCACACGCCTGCTCCTCCCCTGGAACCCTAAACTGGCAAAACAAAATTGCCTTTGAACTTGCCCTTTTCCGGAGCAAAGGCGGCGCTAGCGTTTGGCACCGAGACCTGCCCAAAGGCCAGTCTTTCTTTATTTTTTTTTGGGTGGGCTTCTGTGTTTTGATTTAACTTGCATTTGTTTCAGGCCATTTTAGGTCATGTCCATAGTCACTTTTAGAGATGCTCGCGTTTTCTGGCATGGATTCAGGTTTGGCTTCATATGGACTTAGCAGGGGCACCCCTGAGGTGTTGATGTTCTTCTTGGCCGCTGCAGGGCTTCTTATGCTTATTATTCCAGAGCACATTAGTGTTTCGTAGTGGACCTGCCTGAGCCCTACACCCTGAAGCCTAAAGCCTTAAACGCTAAACCCTAGATACTGAACCCTAAACCCTGAAGCCTAAACCCTTAAACCCTAAAACCGGATGTCCTGAATCCTATAACCTTCCCAGGCCCAGGAATGTAATTCTTTTGGAAGTAACGTAGTTCCATGCTATCCAGACCATTTTCTGTAATCACCTTCGATTTAGTCTTGATTTTCATCATCGTATTGCCCCGAATACTTATTGATTAAAACTGGCATTTTTCTAGGTCCAGGGGGAATACAGATTTGGTGCCCCCAGCACTGAACACGAACCCTAAAGCCGTTTAGCAACCCACGGATGCAAGGTGCACAAGATCACCGGCCCTGGCAACCAGTAGCTCGGATGCAAAAGAGCTGTCGGCTTCAGTTTTGGGAGTTGAAAGGTCTTTGGTCGATTCGTTCGGGAGTTCATGGGGCTTTCAGGTTAGAGGGATGAAATTCACCGGACGTCATACGATCTTCGTACACACTTCTATCTACTAGATGGGAGCTTTGGATTTGTGATTGTGCGATGTTGTGATTGCCACGCTGAGCTCGCTTCAGCTTGTACCTACAATCATTTAAGAGTTGATGCTGGAGCTCATGAGAGTTTCCTTCCCCATGTATAGCTGGGGATCGCAGAATGGATCTTTCAAGGAGACCCTCCGCCCCAAACCTAAACCCTTCATACGCGGTATTTCATTCCAACACGAACAATTCATCCCCCATTTCCCACACAGCGTTCCCCTATTAACCAAGCATGAGTAAAGATTACATAATAAAAGCCGCTTGCGCCAAGCTCAAGAATAATGGCCCTATAAGAGTCATGTGATCAACATAGGTCCCGACTGAGTAACCCGAGATTTGTTTTGGAGTTGGGTAACCCCAAGATTCAAGTGTGCAACAATCATAGCCACACACACCCCAAAATCAGTACCACAATTCCCCCTGCCCAAAGGCCTACACCCTAAACCCCAAGTATCCAAGTACGGGGCAGTTATTTGGATTAATTTTGTAAGAGATTTCGGAGCCTTGGGCCAGGAATTGGAAGGTGTTTTGCAATCTGCCCTTCCCCATACCTGCTAGGGTTTAGGGTTTAGGGTTGAACCCCCGAAAGTTGGTAAAATAATAGCCCAGAACCTTAGCCCAAGAGGCCATTATTCTACATGTTTTGCGGTTCAGGTAGTGAATAGGGAGCTATATCATGGGGTTTCATGTTAGTCTGGGGAAGCATGGAAAGGAGGACTCTCTTGCTCTCTTACCTGGACTTTGATGCTAGGTGTGTTCAGGGTCGATTCGACGGTGTTTTCCAAAAACGTCGAGGACCGCTTTGGGAGGGTCCATGTAACCACAACCGTTTGATTGTTTGGGTATTCAGCAAGTCCCCCCCATACCCTAAACCCTAAACCCTTTTTTTTATCCCGCATATCCTAAACCCTAAACCTATTTCTTATCCCGCATACCCTAAACCCTTTGTTATCCCCCATCCCCTGAACCCTAAACCTTTTTTTTAATTCCCCCATACCCTAAACCCTAAAATTTGGGCTGCTTCATCATAGACGCGCAAAGGTATGTGACGGCTGCGAAGATGATGCTGCAGGCAAATGAGGAGGCCCATAGGGACGATGTAGGAAGCCTACAGTTTTTTTTCGGTATATGTTGCAAAGAGCTCTTTAAATATTTTTTGTGATGGTTATTGCAAAGAACTTTCATATTTTTGAGCCATTTGTCAGAGAAAACTGGTGGCTTCCTGCTGTGCGTTTCAAGTTTTCCACCAACGACATTTGCACATTTTCATGCTCTGACGGTCTGACGCTTCAAAGCAAGCGAGCACGTCGCTCTAAGGGGCTTAGGGTTTAGGGTTACCCTAAGGGTCCAAGGGCCCTCGGGCTTTAGGGCCCAAATGCCACTAATATCAATTGTATTTGGGCCCTAAAGCCCTATTTTTGGGGATAAGAAGAAACGCAAAGCCTCAGCCCTAAGCCCCCGATCCCCAACCCTTAAACCTTGACGTTTTGTAGGCAGCGGTCTCTATCGATATGCCCGCCGGACCCTCCGAGCAGCTGTGTCCGGCGCTCTGCACGGGGATTGGGGGGATGTAGGGGCTTAGGGTTTACGATTAGGGTGTACCTGGGCCCCAATAGCCAGTAAAACAATAGTCGAAAACCCGAAGAAGAAGCCGACAGTATTTGGGTTTGCTAGGGGTACTTTAGTAACTATTAATAACTGGGTTTATAACCCTACTTATAGTCCCCATAAATGGGGTCATAGGGGTTACCCCAATTATATGTAGGGTTCTAATCCCAGTTATTAATACTTACTAAGTCCCATGGGCCTCCAAGTAGTATAGGGGTAATGTAGTAATGTAGGGGGTATATAGGCATAATGGAAAAGAAAATGGAAACTACTAGGGGTTATACAGTGGGTATATCTTGGGTTATATAGGGATAAATGGAAAAGAAAATGGAAAGTGCTATTTAGGGTTTAGGGTTTCTGGCTGACTTTGGGGTATGGGCTTGGGCTTCAGGATGTGGGGTGGTAGAGACCCTTGCCCATACAACCGTGAAACCCACATAGGCCACCTTCAAAGATACAATCGCTTTTCTAATGTAGACCCCCAATTAATTAACCCCCTCCTTTTAAGGGCGTTACTAATCATGGGTCTCATTAGGGCACTTTAGGAGTTGCATGTGCATGTTGGTTTTGGGGGTGGGGCTCGGTAGGCTTCCGCTGGAACCGGAACCTACGTGGAATCTCCAGACTTGGTAAATCCTCTACTCAGGCATCTTCGACACAAGCAGTGACGCTGCTTTCGTGGTGGCGGACCTGCTTAGCCAGGCTTGGTCGGAATTTTCCGTTGCCTTGTTTCAGTGGTTTAGGGGCTATGAGTTTTAGGTTTAGGTTTTAGGGCGAGCCCATTGAACTTTGTGATGCTAAGTGGCAGTAGGGGGCGTAAATATTTGTATGAGCTGTAGTCTAAACTCCTTAAAGGGGGATATATAGGGATTATATAGGGAACTACTATAGGGCTTATTAAGGGGGATACTAGGAGTTTAGACAATGGCACATATGTTGGAGGGATCCTTTAGGCAGGATTTAGGTCAAAGAGGATGGAGGGTTTGCCGAAAGCAGGGCCCTGGGGTATATATGGAACAAAGCCAGGGTACAGCGGAGTCAGTTTGGGGAATATGGAGATAATTTGATTCAACTTCTACATCCCAAACATCACGCAAGCTATTCGGGGCTTACTCGCCAATTGCTAGTAGACATGAAGAGATGGCTACCTAAGCCCCAAAAGTATGTAAAAGAATTGCCCTCAACCCCTAATAATAGCCATAAAGGCAATTCTTTTACATACTTTTGGGGTCCAGGTATTGCGGTTTTCAAAACACATAGCAGCCAATCATTGGCGGGAGTCTTTCCATTTCCTCAAGCCTCCCTAAACCCTGAGCCCGGAGTTCTAAACCCTAAATCCTCCCTAAACCCTATATCCTAAAGCCTCCCTAAACCCCAAACTCTTCTCATCAGCAACCCAAGTCCTCCAGCATGCTTCGCAGAGCCTATCACTACAGGGGCCTGCAGGGGTTACATAGGGGATTTGGTTTAGGGTTTAGGATATAGGGTTTAGGGTTTAGGATATAGGGTTTAGGGTTTAGGATATAGGGTTTAGGGTTCAAGGATAGCTCGGGGTTTGTAGGGATACTGTCCCAATGAAGAGGCAAATGGAACAGAAAATAGAACATGAAATGGGAACTGGGGTTAGACAGGGGCTTTAAAGGATATGATGCTGCTAGGCTCCCTTTCTGAGCCATAGTCTAAACCCCTAGTATCACCCTGAATAGCCCCTATAATAGTCGCCTACATGATCCCCTACATAACCCCCTGTACGGAGTTTAGAGTGTAGCTCATATAATATCGGCATACGTTACCTCAAGTAGACCTGAACATGAGATCGGTAATTGTAAACGCAATCGCGCACCCGCCTCAGCTGTTGGGTGCAAGGAAAGCCAGATATCCCAACGGAACCCTAAACCCTAAACCCTGAACCCTAAACCGCGTGTTGGAGGGTGGGAGAAGGAGGGGAGGGGCGACTGGAGCTGGAAGTCAAAACCTGAAGTTTCATTTTGGACGGGTAGGGGGACCTGCTCAGGTTGAAGGGATCCAAAAGTTACCCCTAATTTTGGGATGCTATGGGTCTACATAGGGGATCCAAACATGGTCTGCAAAGGGGGAGTGGGTGGGGGGGCCTAGAGGGTTCCAAACGCCCTGAGGCTGAATCAGCCACGGCGAAATAGTTCGGCCTTTACATACTCCCTCAACCTTTAACCTGGGAATCTATCCAAACTTCAGACTCGAAAGCTTGAAGCTTCTGGGACAGCACTCATTCCTCCCTCCTTCCCTCCTTCCCTCCTTCCATCCATCCATCCATCCATCCATACACCTGCCGCTTGCCTACCTACTTACCTACCTAGCTAGTTCTTGCCACCCTGAGCCCTCAAACCTACACTCGAACCACCCTGAACCCAAACCCCTGAATCTTCAATACCAAGCCCAAACCCTAGAGCCTGAACTCTTCTCACCCCATACCCTGAGGCCCTGCACCCTAAACCTTAAACTCTAAACCCTACCTGGGCCCCAGAAGTAGGGATAATAATAGCCGAAAATCATTTAAGAATAGTTCCAGAGGCTATTATTTTACATGCTTTGGGGGTTTAGGTATGCCCTTAAAACCTAAACCCTTGTTAACCCTAAATCCCAAATCCTAAATCCTAAACCCTCAACCCGAAGACCTTGTTGCAAAAGCCAGGCTGAGCATGGTCCGGACTCCCAAGTTGTAGGCCGCACGCGGTTTGGGGGTTAGGGTTTAGGGGTTAGGGTTTAGGGTTTAGGGGTTAGGGTTTAGGGTTTAGGGTTTAGGGTTAGGGTTTAGGGTCTAGGTTTGGAGAAGTGCTTTTGATCAGGGCTTAGCGATTGAGGGTATAAGGTATTAATTGAATCAATTGAGGCCTGCATTTCAAGTTCTAGGATTTGAAGGTTCAGGGCTTCAGGGGGTTGAGGTGTGCGGGAGTTCGGGCCTACCTGGGCCCCAAAAGTAGG
The DNA here is from genome assembly GCA_905231905.1 of Symbiodinium pilosum. Classification (NCBI taxonomy): domain Eukaryota; class Dinophyceae; order Suessiales; family Symbiodiniaceae; genus Symbiodinium; species Symbiodinium pilosum. The sequence goes on from CAJNIZ010009220.1 coordinate 9,294, forward strand.
TAAAATGATAGCCTACATTTTTTTTAAACAGCCCAAGAGGCTATTATTTTACATACTTTTCGGGGTCCAGGTAGAGATTGCAAAGGCCTTACAAAGCTGAAGGTCCGGCGTTTGGGTTTCGGGCTCAGGGTTTGAGGTTTACCTGAACCCCTAAGGAGTATGTAAAGTAATGGCTTTTGGGGCTATTTATTAGGTGATTTGGGCTATTATTTTACCTACTTCTGGGGCCCAGGTAGGGTTCAGGACTATCAGCTATCATTGTGGACTCTGGAAATCTCATGTGAGCTATGGACACTATTAGAATTACCAGGGGACAGTGATGGGTGGGCGCGGGGGTTCCTTTCGTAGTTTGGAATGGTCCTTTATACATTCCCTAAGAAGGAGCCCATGTCCATTGATGATATGGGAAATATTGACTGTAGCTCCTGCAAATGGGTAATGCCCAAAACCAGGGTTCCATTTTGATACCCGTTAATATGATGTGCCGTAAAATAGTTTATGAACAAAAGTGGGGCATAATTTTGGGACTGACCCCCATCTGTGTGTGTGGTTCTGCTCCTAGTGAAGAGCTACCGCAACGAGTTGCAACTTGTACCTTGCCAGAGAGGGCAAGGGGTTGATACTGCTCGTCCAAGTGCACGGTTCAGGGCTTAGGGTTCAGGGTTGAGGACGATTATGCCAAATCACCATATCCGAAACCCTAAATCCCATACCCTGAAGACCATAAGTTTTTTGCGCCGAGCATTTGCTCTAGATTCGAGGCCGACAGAATGCAACATCGGCATCCTTCCACCCGAAGAACAAGGCTCTGGGTACTCCAAACCTTTTTGTCTCCATGACATTGCATGACTTTTTACCCCACATAACTCTAAACCCTAAACCCCTAAAACCCTAAAAGCTAAACCCTACAACCCTAAAAACCATAAAACGTCTAGAAGCCTCAACAATTTTGCGCAGGTGTCCTGGTAGCGCCCGCAGGCAGCCAGCAGTTCAAAGTGGATAAGCGTCTAGTGTTTAGGGTTTAAAGGTTTCAGGCTGCAGGGTTAATGCGTTAACCCTTCACCCTAAGCCGCCTGAACCTGCAGCGCACGAACTCTGATGGCTTTGAGGTGTGGGGAACTTTTCAAGTAAAGGACTGAGGGTCTAAGGTATTAGACTTCAGCCTTCAGGCTTGGGAGTTCCAGGTTCTGGGGTTGGAGGCTTACGGTGTGTTTAGGCTTTATGATGTGAGGTTAGAGTGTGAACCGTGGATTCCAGTCTAGGGTTTTGGCAAGGAGGCTTGCTGTGCAAGGTTCAGTGACGTAGGACATCTTACATCACGTGGTATTCTGAAATGCAGTGGCTTTAAAATTTGGGCACAAGCTACACAGTGATGTAGGATTTCCAAAGTCTAGAGTCGGTGTCTTTTTCCTTTGCGTTTCCGCGGCTCCCTTCTGTGACAACCTGGCTATCGAGCAGCCCACCGCAGGCAGCTGACTAGAGCCATCCCCCCGAAAGTGCGTGTCTTCGCTCATTGTTACCCTAAGCATCCAAGGTCCCAAACAACAGGGTTTTAGGGCCCAAATACCATATAGTAGTTGGGTCCTAACACCTCATTATTTGGGTCCTTGGACCCTTAGGGTTATGCTTTCTGCAGACTTTTCGTGCTCTCCCGGCCCCTCAGATAGCTGCAGCAGCAACGCATCCATGACCATGTGGGAAGACAGAAGGTGCATAATGTCACAGGCTCGTGTCCTCCATTTGACAGATTGAGATGGCTTGCTTCTAACCCCTCAGTCCCTATAACCATCATGAGATGTGATAGGTTACATACTACTTTTCATCCCCTGCGCTACTCTGAAATACAAAGCGGCCTTATTTGTGTCCCAACGTCAAGATCATCCAAGGGGCTTTTACAGGTTCTCGCCTGAGGCTTTAGGGCTTAGCTGCATATCCTAAACCTTACACTCTGTATCAGCAACACTGAGCCCTAAACCCTAGTACCACCTGATCCCTCGTGTTCCAAGAAGCCCCCAAAGATTAAGGAAGCCTGTCTTTCATCACCCGAAGCCCCAAAACCCTACACCTTCAACGATTGAGGAATCTTCTCTTTAATCCCTATGAAGTCTCAGTTGGCTTAGCGTTCCCAGTACTGTGAGTTTGAAGGTTTGTACACCCTGAAACCCTAAGACTCCCAGTCCCTAACACGCCTAGCCTGCGCAACAAACCTAGACCCTCAACCCTGAACCCTAGTTCCGAAGCCGAAGCCCTACATCTAAGTAGCATCTTGTGAAGCTAACCTAGAGAGGCCAAGTATCCAAGCAGTGGGGTGTAATATCCCTAGGCGGATATAGATCCCCAACGCAATGTAGGCTCCCTTGTCCCTGAGCAGCTGCCCTCCCCCGAACTACATACGCTACCTGTCGGCTTTAAAGGGGCAAGGTGGGGTTAATTGCGAAATATGCTTGAGGGCCAACTCTTTCTGCGAAAGCTGTATGATAAGCTTTATCTTTATATATAGTCGTACATTTGCCCAAAACCTGTACTGCAAATACTATCACCCAAATCCCAAGTACTCACTTCTTGGGAACTTGGTATTCTCAACGAAGTACATGTCCCAGGTTTTATCCGCCAGGGATGTAACAGTGAAAGGCTTTTTGCTAGGATGTTTCTTTTGACTTTGCCAAGTTGTCGCTCTCCAAAAGCAAGGTTTGGTCTCAAACATGGAGATTTATGGGATTTAGTCACTGCCTATGGCTGGGCTTATCACCACTGGCGTGTGTTCATCAGACTCGGGTAGGTACAGACTTCAAGTCCTACGTTGGCAAGCTTCGAATGGAGTTTGAGGACCCTTGGGTCTTGCAAATCATCCCCAGAGGGTCCACATATACAACTATTAGGGAATTGGGACCCATAATTCCTTATAAAGTATGGTACTTTGGGGCCTAATTCCCTAATAGTTGTATATATGGACCCTCTGGGATCTGCCGAAGCCCTTACCATACGGCTCAAAATAGCCTACGAGCCTTTGCTGGCATGGTCATTGGGCCCAAAAGCCTCAAAACACGAGTCGGATCCTTACGGTTACAGCTTACCAGAAGTGCTGAAGCTCACTCATACTTTTTGGGGTGCCCTTGTTTGGCACGTTCCTATGGTTGTCGCTTTGGGTGATGATTTCTAAAGTTACCGCAACATGGGTCGCGGGGCCATCTCCTTGTAGTGTGAAGCCCTGGGTCTTGGCGTATTAGGGTCCACGTTCCCAATAGGAGGGTCACTTTAAAGGGTTTTATCTATATATGCATAGGCATAGAAATAGGGTATATAAGTCTTGGGGTTTAGGGTCCATGCTTGAGGCTTTGGTACTACAATTGTAGTACGGGTTTCGGGTAAGCATATGATTATTAGGTACTTGGACCCTGGGGGTTCGGAGGTACAAAAGACGCCAGATGCATTTCCTCCCTATTTCAGGCCTATGTACAAATAGCATCAAGGCCCAAGCAGCTGTGTAGCTCAAAGCAGCCACAGTACCTTCATAGTACGAAGTATTCTTCTGTTTGATGAGCTTCCTCCATGGTTTTGGGCATATATATATATATACAGATAGATAGATGTGTGCACTTAGACCCGGCGGGTAGCATTTTCTTCGCCCTTGGGGCCTAAGCACCCTTGGACTCTTTCCCCAAGGTTTCAAAGGGGCTTCGCGGGTCTCTGCTGGTTGAAACGTTTTAGCACGCCACGATACTGCCCCCAAGAAGAAGGCTCAAGCTATTTGCTGCTTGGCCGCACTCGCAACAGAAACCCTTTCTGCTAAACAACTGCCGTAGGCTCAAAGACTTTCAGTTTTAGGCTTTCCTCTACAAGTTCCTTTCGATGAAGTCCCAATGCTGAAGGTTTTTAGGATAGAGGGCCACGCTCCTCCCTGCAAGGAGCAGACTTCTAAGCTGAATCGCAGCCCGGCGGCAAGAGGGCTCTACGGCTTTGGATGTTGAACAGAGGCTGTGATTTTAGGGTTTCTGTCAAGGATGCTGGGCCTATGTTTTGAGGTTAAACCTTCCGATTTGGGCTTAACTAACCTGTGCCCTACCTTTTTTCGGTGCAGGGGCTTGTGGATGTAGTGGTTTTCAGAAAGAGGGACACCCTTTCTTTCGTTATATGGGTGGTTGTCCAAATTATGGTCCCTTTTTGGGTACCCTACATATGATGTGCCGTATTATAATAGGGATCCAAAAAGGGCCCATAATTTTGACATCCACCCATATTTGGGGTCCTGGCTGCCGTATACATGTGGGGAGAGACGGTTCTTCAACTTTCATTGCAGGCATTTCAGCCGTGTGAGGCTGAGGATACCTTATGGATTGTAGGTTTAGGGTTTAGGGCTT
>CAJNIZ010009221.1:0-13649 GCA_905231905.1 Symbiodinium pilosum
ACCTAAAACCTAAGCCCCTAATGGTGCAAACGGGAGGAACGGACCCATTCAGGTTTAAATACATATAGGTAGAGAGGGTTTAGGGTTTAGGGTTTGGGGTAGAGCTACAGCTATGGGTGGATCATAAACGCACCCCCGGCCTCCAAGTATAGCCTGTACCTACAGTACAAACCGGAGGACACCACAATCGAACTCCTAAGCCCTAGCTGGGTATGTAGATTTGGAAAAATGATGGCGCAATCTAGAGTCGTTGACATATACGAGCAAGGTTTGCAACCTTGGAAATCGGTAAAACCCTAAAGACTTAAACTCTTAAAGCCCTGCTGTAAATCCCCAATGCCACACGCAATGCAAAATACTACTCAAAATCACAAACCCTTGCCCTTCCCAGGTACCCCGAAAAGACAGTTACATTTTTGTAGGAGAGTCGTGTTGGAGGGCCTACTTTCGAAGCCCCAAAGCTTGCAAACTCTGAACCCCAAGCCCTGAGACCTAAACCTTTACGGCTGGGCATATAGGCCATAGTCTAAACTCCTAGTATCCCCCTTCAGATCTCCTGTAAGACTCCCCTTTCGAACCCTCTAGATAAACCCCGTTAAGGAGTTTAGAGTGTAGTACATATAACGGTGCGCCTGCTTTACCGCCGAGCGGTTCGACCTGCTTTTTGCGGGGGCGTTGGGAGTGGCGAGTGCTGGAGTGCTGGAGGGCCCGATTGGCGCTTGCTTGGAGATACACGGTTCAGGGTTTAAGGTTTATCATGAAGGCTCAAGGGTTGAAGCATTATAGACTGGGTACTGCCCCCCACCCTGTAACGGTCCATATGAGGGGCCATTTATAAGGGCTATGAATGAATAACGATGTTATAAACATTATCCAACTCATACAAGGCCTAGACCCCTAAACTCTAAAACTTTACACCCTGAGCCCTTCAACCCTTAAATCCTTAGACCCTAAACCTGGTCCCACAAACCCCTGAACCCTAAACCCTCAAACCCTGAACCCAAAACCCTGATCCCGGAGCCTAGGTCCCAAACAAACGAATCCTGGGTACACGCGGGGGTTTCCCAAAATCAGGGGTACCTTTCTGAGTCTGAGGTCCCCATAATAAAGATGGTTGCGGCCTATTAGGAATTATATAAGGGTTTTAAAGCGTTTTACAAAGGTTTTATAGGGTTTCCCAAAATTACGTTTACCTTTTGGGGGCCCCCATAATAAGGATTGTATTTTTCATAATATGTTGGGGTCTACATGGGGGTCCTCCTCTCCAGGGGAACAACTACATAGCCATGGCAGGCCTACAGCCGGAATGCCGATCCTCCAACTCAAATCACATTCACCCAAACCTTGACAGCCAAATCGTAAGCCATACGCCCTCAACAACTGGGGTGCAGCTCAGGAATCTTAAAGTAGAATCCGTGATATAAGGAAACCTTGTTATGCATGATATACACAAATTATGGTAATTTAATTTAAGTTCCTTAACGGCAACCCAAGCTGTTTCCGTGCCTCAGTTTTGGTGGGGATGGTGGGAAAGTGCGTCGGCATGATGGTCGATGCCTCCTCCGTCCCGATTTCGCCAAGAGTTCCCTCGGGCTGAAGTTGTTGTTCCTATAGAGCTTTAATGGTCTTGGGGCTAAACCCTAAACCCTTAATCCTAAACCCTAATCCCTTAATCCTAAATTCCAAGCCTAAAGGTTTAAGGCTTTCAAGTGCTGGGCGTTGAAGGCTTAGATTTAGGGTTTAGGGGTTGGGGTCAGGGTTAAGTCGCTCTACAGCCCAGGTGTTTTGGCTAACCTGGCTTCTAGATCTTGCTAGTAGTCTCCACAGATGTGTCTATCAAGAGGCAATGGCGATGATGTGTTTTGATAGCCGCTTGTAGGCATCAAGCGCCTGAAGAGAACCTTCGCCAGGGGCTCTAAGTCTATCAATAGTACCTACATCGGGTCCCAAAACAAGATAAATAGTACCTACATGAGCTATAGTCTAAACTCCTAGTATCCCCCTTAATAAGCCCTATAATGGTCTGTATATAATCCCCTATATATCCCCCTCTAAGGAGTTTAGACTACAGCTCAGATAAATAGTACCTACATGGAGCCTCAGGTTTATAGTTTATAGGGTTCCGGACAATGCATCAAAAGACCACAGCCATTGTAAAGAGATGAGAAGCGTGAGTAACGCATTGATTGGGAGCGCCAGGGCGGCGAGTTTCGGAAACTGCCCACCATCTTACCCTAAGGATCCAAATAACCCACTGTGGATAAATATCTATAGACCTTAGGGCCCCATGCAGGTATTGGCAGGCTGCTTACGGGAATGTGGGACGTACATCTTACACCCTGCCTGTTAGCCGCTGGAATGGGGGATGTGCTGACACCAAAATTGTGGACCCTAAGCCCTCAAGCCCGTATAAACTTACCATTACTGAGGGTACCCAAATTTCCTTAATCTTGAATTTCTAAAACTTCAAAACCAAAATGACCCCCCCCCAAACCCTAAGCAATGGTAATAACCGTGTTGTGGGTTGGATCCCAAGCTCATTGTCCGCATAAACGTGACGCAGGATGACTCCGGCCCAGCACTCTATTACCCTGGTTCCTAAGCCCGGAAATTCCAAACCCTAAGCAGCAACCGCTGCCTCATCGTCAGTGAAGAGGTCTAAGTCCTGAGAAGAGCTCCGAGTCTCAAGTTAAGGTTTTCATGCTTACAGGGTTAATGGTGGACTTCAGTCTTGCAGGTTAGCGTAGGGTTTCCACAGATTAGGGATCCCTAATTCTTTGGGGGTCCCTACAGTTATCAGGAGTGAAATATTTGGGTGTATATTGGGTGTCCGCCAGTTTATGGAAACTACCAAAAACAGAGAGGTAAAGCCCCCCACGAACAATATATAGTTTAGGGGGCCCCCCCACCCAGTAGTAGTGACTATACTTGGGATGATGGTGACTATATTAAGGGTCCTCTTATGCTCATATTATATCAATCAACCCTGAACCCTAAATTGTCTCACTATTACCGCCTCGGACATAGTTCCCGCTGTTGAGGCAGCCCTGGGGACGCTTCTCTAAACAGGTTGCCCCTAGATTCCAGGATTCTAGAAGAAGAGGATTATATTCCCTAAGCCCTAAACCCCTGAACCCTAAGCCCTAAACCCTAAACCTTATTGAGGATTCTATGGGGGATGTCTTGAGAAAGATCCAATCCCTAGACCCTAGACCCCTACACCTCAAAACCCCTGACTAGAGCTCATGGAATCCCCAAGGCAAGCCCTTAACCTGTCCCGAGGCCATTCCTTAGGGCTTAGGGTCTAGGCCTTTGAAGGGGTTTATAGGGGCAATATAGGATTTAGGGTGTGGAGTTTGTCAGGTTTTGGGAATCCCTGTCACAGGGGTGATAGTCCTAAGCGTGTGCTACACGCGGACGCTTATCACTTCATTCTTCAAAAAACTAACTGAATCTTGGGGGATCTTGCCTTTTGTTTTTCTGTCTAAGGCATTTAGATAGGATTTTCCTTACCCCCCAAACCGCACACCTCCAGATTGCACTTTAAACCCTGAGCCCCATAACCCAAACCAACAGCCCTAAACTTATGACAACCAAGCCCTCGACCCCGAGTCCTAAGCCCCGAATCCTGAACACCAAGCTGAACCTCAAGCCCTAAACTCTAAACCCTCAGCCTGATACCATAAACCCAGAACCACCACCCCTACACCCTAAGCCCAAACCCCCAGCTCCACACCCCAAACCCAAGCCCCACGCCCAAAAAACGACACCCCACACCCCAAACCACAAGCCTCGCACCCCAAATCCAAACCCTAAATCCCAAGTCTGAACCCGCAACCCTTAAACCGCTCCTGGCGACTCATCAGTCCCGCCATGGCTCAACAAGTAATGCCCCTTCCAGCCACAGAGAGCTGGAGGGGCAGAAGGCAGGATTTCGAAGTTTGGAAAGGTTGCAGGGTTTGAGGTTTAGGGGATTTAGGGTTGAGTGTCTGAGGGTTAAGGCGTTTGGTTGGAGGCTAATAGAGTCAAGGTGGAGGGCTCGAGCCCTAAACTTTAAATCCTGAAAAAACCTCAGGCTTCGAGATATGGGAGCTTCCCAAAAGTTAGGGGTACCCCCAAAAAAGGATTGTAGTTTTGGGGGCTCTATAATTATTGAGGTTTCTCTATTTTGCAAAATCGACCTCTGCCTCGCAGGCACTGGTAAGAGGGTTTAGGGTTCAGGGGTCAGGCTTGGGCTCATCCGGTCTTTTCCCAGGCTCATCGGGTTAGGATTGAAGGTTTTGGGCTTAGGGGCAAGCTTACTAGACTACTGTAGACCTAAGCGGCTACCGACATGTACCGCCCATTGGCCATTGAGCCAAAAGGAAGACAGGCGGGCGAAGCACTTAGCACGCGACATGAACTTACTGGGTCTACGGGGAGGCGGCCCTAGTCAGAGGAAAGTAAAAACATCTTTGATTTTGAGGTATTTTCCCTTTCCCGCACAACTAACTCTAGCAAAGGTACCTGCCTTAAACGGGGAGACCTAACCTACTATTTGCTTAAGAACCCCAAAAATGCAATTTGATAATCTCTATATTACCCTTATAAGGATTGAACACGGACCGTAATTTTGAAACCACCCATATAATTTGAAGGAGAAATTCATCTTGAAGCCCACTTGACCGCAAAGTGGTAGGTTCAAAGGACACTCCTGGTTAAAGGCTCGCAGCATTGAGTGCTGCAATCGTGCAGTTTAGGGTTTAGGGTTTAGGGTACGGAAATGATCATGAAGAAGCTGACCCAGGGCTTTAGGGGTGGTTTAGGGATGGGCTGAAGCACATAACTTCAAAACGCAAAGATTCCACGACAGAAGCACCAACACCGAAAGCCCACAGGTCCCCAAGCCTACATCCCAAGCTGCAAAGCGCTGAAAGTCGGTATGAAGGACTAGACCATGAGATTCTGACCATTTTTCCGAGGTTTTAGGAAACACCCTCAACCCTTAAGTTACATACCCTAAACCCTAAACCCTATACCCTATATACCCTAAACCCAAAAACTCTATTAGAACCTACACCTTCGAGCCAGAGCTCCTTCATCCAAACCTCTAACCTAAAAACGTTCAACCCTTTGAGCCCACTCCTCCTTTAACCCAATGAGGTCCCCCAAAACCCTACATCCAAGACATAGAAGACTTAAGCCCTGAACCCTTAACCAGGGTCCATGGCCGTGGTGTTTGGGGTTCAGGGGTTTAGGGTCTAGGTGTTTAGGGTTTAGGTGTTTAGGGGTTTAGGGTTAAGGGTTTACCTAGACCCTCCAATGTAGTTCCTTTTTGGGTTTGGTATGGTTTTTTGGTTAGGACTCTTATTAGGGCTCCTAAGAAAGTACTACATTGGAGGGTCGAGGTAACCCCTAAAGGCCCCCTAAAGCCTTAAACCTTCAGCAAGTCCAACCTCAGCCCTCAACTCCCTAAGCGTTTCAGCTGGCGGGAATAGGGCTTGAGGGTTTGGGGTTGGAGGTTTAGGGTTTAGGGCTTCGGGTGGGAGGTTTAGGGATTACGTAACTTGAAGGTTTTGAGAGTTTATGGTTGGAGGTATAGGGTTTAGGGTCTGGGGGACTTCGTGTGTAGGTTAAGAATGGACATAACAGGGGGGACTGTTTGGTATGCAGGGGTTATAAGTATACTTGCTCACTCCCGGTTACCCCCAAGCAAACCCCAAACCCTGAACCCTAAACTCTAAACCCTAAAGCCCTAGACCCTACACCCTGAACCCTGAACTCTAAAACCCTAAGCCCTAAACCCTAAAGCCCTAAACCCTAAAGCCCTAAACCCTAAAGCCCTAAAACCTAAAGTCCCACAGCCTTGCACCCTAAAACCCTAAAGCCCTAAACCCCTGTAAGGCCCTGAAGCCTAAGGTCCTAAACCCTATAAAGCCATTTACCCTAAAGCCCTAAAACCCAAAGTCCCACAGCCCTAAAACCCTAAAGCCCTAAACCCCTGTAAGGCCCTTAGCCCTAAAGCCCTAAACCCTATAAAGCCCTTAACCCTAGAGCCCTAAACCCCATAAAGCCCTAACCCTAAGGGTCCAAGGACCCAAATAATAGGGTTTTAGGGCCAAATACTATAACATTAATGATATTTGGGCCCTAAAACCCTATTATTTCGGTCCTTGGACCCTTAGGGTAAATGAACTCCAAACCTAAAACCGCGGAGGGTCCCAAAGGTTGGCGCACCGCCGGTAGGTGCTGCCAGGAATATCTCTGACCTTGCTGGGAAGACCAGAAGCGGTTTAGGGTTGAGGTTTCAGGGTTTAGAGTCTAGGGTCTAGGGTTTGAGGGCTTTTGGGTTAAGGGTTAGGTTGGTTCAGAGTTTAGAGTCTAGGGTTCGAGGGGCTTTAAGGGTTTAGGGTTTTAGGGTTTAGGGTCTAGGCTTCAGTGCACCCAGTTTGTAGCTTCGGGCCTTGAAGAGTTTAGGATTTTGGGGCTGCATAAGGGCTTTCAGCAGTGGCTTCAGGGTCTGAGGGTTTTACAGTTAGTGGGCTTTGAGGTAAAGGGGTTTTGATTGCTCAGAAGTCTTGGGTTCAGGGTTGAAGTACCCCTAAACCCTAAACCCCTAAATCCCCTATGTGTTCGTCTCTTCGTCGTGGCTCGGGGTCAACCTTTTTGGCAGCCTACCCTACCGGAATCCGAGCTTGAGATCCTAGTTGGGCAGAATTTTGGTACAGAGTTAGCATTTGGGGTTCAGGGTAATGTAAAGCTGAAGTTTGCCATGGAAAAGGGATATCCGGCTAGGGTGCAGGGCCGAGGGTGAAATACACTTGTTGGCATGCAGGATGGTTTCCATCATTCTTTCCGTTTGATTCTCCAAATTCGGATTCATATCCCTACATAACCCTTCTGCAACCCTTTGTACCACTTAAACCCTAGACCTATATAACCCATAAACCCTAAACCTTTATAGCCACAAACCCTAAACCCTAAACCATATGTAAAGTTTAGGTTCGTACATCGGAGGCCTGAAGCCCTAACTCTTGGAACCCTGAGCCAGCGTGGGGATATTCTCAAACTTCCGTGTGCTCTTTGGGGATTCCATACGGAGAACGTGTAGGAAAGCTTGAAGGTATGGGATTTAGGTCTAGGGTTTAGGCTTTTGATATCTGCGTCAGTCCCCATAGCATCCCAGAGTACATCCTTCATCCCTAGTTTGCGTTTAGGGACTAGGGTTTAGGGTTTAGGGTTTAGCCGGTAGATCCCAGTTTTTGTTTACTTTAGCTGTCTGCCTGTGAAACATTTCCTCCATCAATCATACAGCATTGTTTTTTTTTATCGCAGTCACTGCTCCCAAACTGAGAAAGTCCTAACTGAGAAGCAAAGCAAAGAAACGCCTGTTACACAAATCTATAGATCTTGTTGTTACGGAAGTGCGATACATTGAGCAAGCCGTGATGCAAGCAGCATCATCAAGGGCTCCACGGTTGTACCCCTGAGGTCGTACCCCCAAAAGGTTTCCCCAATATGGCCTGAATACAACCCTTACAGAGTCCCCTAGAGTCTCTTAAAAAGATCCCAAAACCCAGGGGTCCAACCCTAGGGGTACAAGCCTGAAACCCTTGATATCAACAAACTCCCCTAAGGGTCCAAGTACCTAAAAGTCATATACTTACCCAAAACCTGTACTATAATTACTATTACCCAAATCCCGAGTACCTAATTATTGGGTACATGGACACTAAGTACCCTAAACCCTAAACCCTGAAGGAACCCTTGGCACTGAAGAGTGCCAAGGGTTCATGACCTCATGTGAGCTATAGTCAAAACTCCTTCAAGGGGGTTATATAGGGCATCATGCAGGGGACTACTAAATGGATATTAAGGGGGATACTAGGAGTTTAGAATATGGCTCATGCAAGGTTGAGGTTGACATGTGCTGAGCGGCATGGTAGTAGCATCTAACCTCTGCACTACTTGGCCTCTATGATTAGTAGGTAGGGCCCATAAATTGGCAGATTATTGGGTGAACCCGTTGCCCTAAACCCGAAATCGGACAACCCTAAACCCGTAAAATGGCAGATCATTGGGTTATAAACCCTAGACTCCAAAGCCTAAACCAGTTAATAAATCCTCAACCCTAAAGCCTCAATCGCTGAGCCCTAAACCCTATGAACCCCAAATGTTGTGGCTCGGGCCCCTGGGCTCTCCAGCACCAGCAGCCTTCGGATGGCTTTGCGAACTACGCGGTTGAGGGGTTGAGGGTTCAGGGGTTTAGGGTTTGGGGGTGTAGGGTTCAAGGCTCAGGGTTTAAGGGTTCAGGGGGTCAGGGATTGTAGGGCGTAGGTTCAAGAGTTTAGGGCCATCTACTGCTATGATGTGAGCAAAATCTGATCACGTTCAATGGTCTCTCAGAAAAACCTGAACCCTAAGCCCATATGTTTCCCTATACATCACTATCCGTATATATCCCGACATACCTATACATGGTTTTCTACATTCTCACATGAGCCATTGTCTAAACTCCTGGTATCCCCCGTAGTAACCCATGTAGAAGGCCCCTATATGATCCTCTATATAACCTGCTTTAAGGAGTTTAGACTATGGCTCATATATCTCTATGCAGCTGTTTGTCCAACTGGTATTGCTGCGAGCTTCTTGGATTGAACGAACAGAGATCCAGATCCCAAGGGAGCCCAACGCCCCCTGCTTTTGGATAATTTGTGAAGGATCTCTACAGTTTAGTGGGGGGTGATAAAGAATTGAGGGTAAAGGCTTATACCCTCAATTAAGGAGCATACCTGAAATCACATTGGCGGTCCTAGTATCATTGTGGTGCTTTGGGCTTTCTGGGGCACGGGGAAGTTTTGATAGAGTTGGATAACAAGCTAATCGTCCCATTACTTTGCGAGAAAGACACGATAACATAATGAAGGCTAGTATGTATGCATGTAGGTATGTAGGCATGTAGGTAGGCATGTAAAAATGTAGGTATGAACATAGGATGTTTCCTTTTAATCCCCTACTTCATATCTTGTCTGAACCCAGAACCCCCTGCTTGCTGGCTTTGGATTCAACATTGGCCCCGAGGGCCCAAGTACCCAATACATGAGCACATCCCCACGCCTGAATCCTAAACCCTAAACCTTACATAAACCCTTGCATTCACGACAGTTTAGAGGAGTTTCTGCAAGCTGGTAGGTACTTTGAATGGTTTAGGGTTCAGGGTATGTTTCTCTGAAAAGATCTCTTGTAGGGTCTCCTGATCCCATTTCCTTTTACCGCCTGTATACACCCTCATACTCCTTGGCAGTGCCCATAATACCCCCCATGGGGGTTCCCATTAAGGGTCCATACCGCCCCAACAAAGGTTTCATGTCAGATACGAACGGCCAATATGTTTCATGGACAAAATCCTTCTTCAACCTATCCCGATGAAGGTCCAAGTGCCGACTGATATCTAATTGAATACTCGGGATACGGGTTGTAGCAACAGAGCTTGAGGGGGATGATATGATTATTAGGAATCGTGACCCTCAGCGTATATATCTAAGCAGTGGGAAATACGGTACTGTAGTATACTTCCTGGCAGGCATTTTCGGCAATACGCTAAACCCTAAACCTTAAACCCTAAACCCTAACCTGAAACCCCAAACCCTAGCCAACAATCCAGTGAAGGAACCTGCACTTCTGTCTCTGTAGTATACAGAAAGGGGCCCCTGAGGAATAACGCCGCCTATACGTAGCGTTTTAAGGGTCAGGAGTTTGATTTAGAGTTTAAGGTTTGGGGTTAACTCGGCTTTTAAGCAGCGGTTCAGGCTTAAGCGTTTCAGGGTTAAGGGGCATCCCAAGACCTTAAATAGTAATAGTTCCTTAAACACATGATATGGTAGTTTCTCAAAATAAGGGGACCCCAATATAGACCCCAAAATATTACAATCCTCATCATAGGGACCCCCAAACAGGGAACCCTAATATTGGGGAAATCTCCATATAAGTTTTCTTATTAAAAGCATTCAACCCTTTTTTTTGTAACCTCTGGATGCTAAGGGTCCGGGTAATGGGCTTGTAGTTATGGGTCCTATGAGGCATAGTTATGGGATATGCAAGAAAATCGCAATAAAGGGCACCACCCTGTGTATGTATGTATATCACCCTGGAAAATGCCAGTCGCATACAGTCCAGGTGTAGCCTAAGTACATCGTGTGTCTAGGATCCAAAAGCCATTTCCCAAAATTGTTTGCTTAGGTCCTATAGGCACTTTCTTCGACCTGAGAATGCAAAAGATCTCCAATGGATGGCCCCAAGTACTCACAAAATCTTCATAAATCGCACTGTTTATGCTAGTGCTGTGCATGACTGACTATAATGACCTGCAACTATATCTCCACGTCTTCAGGGTAGCTGAGACCCTGCAGTATCTTGAAGATTGACATATAACCCAATAGCTACCAACCATCGAAGCCATGTCAAAGCAAGGAGAACGTCCTGAACCCGAAACCTCGAACCCTAAACACATAGCAACACATCTGAGACTTGCTTCGTTGAAAGATCCGACGCCAACGGATGTATCATAAAGACCAACCCCACATCAAAATGAGCTTTATGTATGGTCCCAACTAACGATGCCCAGATGCCGCATAGGCCCCAAAAGTCCCCAGCCCCAGCTTTTTCTAAAAGATCTGTATCCCACAAACATCTCCAAGTGACTGTTTGGGCGGCTCCTTCGTCTTCTGTCCCTGGGGGATTTGAGGCAACAAGTCTACGGATTCGGGGTACAGAGCTCCGGGTTCAGGGAATCCATACTCCTGAAGAAACAGCATGATGGAAAGTCCTTAATTAATAGTTCATGAATGGACAATCAAATTCAACGTCAAGAGGAAAAGCAACCGCAAACCTTACACGCAAAATATAGGGATTACGGGGACGTAGCAAGTATCATATAGCCGCAGTGATTTCCCAGTTCGACCACCCCGACCCCACACTGCAATGTATGAACCACGTGGCATCCACTTAGACCCTAAGAATTGCCATCTTCTGGAGATCCCAAGTGGTGCAAGATTTCCTTCATCCAACCCTAAACCCCGAAGCCCTAGACCCTGGGACTTAAACCCTGATAGGGATTGATTTTCTGCTCTGGGATCTCTACATATTGTTTCAAGCGGACAGTCCTTAGCTACAATGTGGATTGTTGATCGGCGCAAGTGGCACTGTTCGGTATACTTGGTGTTGGAAGGGATGAAGTGCACTGCACAGATCCCTAAACCCCGACCCAAAAATCAAGTACAAGGAGTAGGATCCCATTTGTAAGCCGGGCTATAAGTAACGTACAATGGCATTAGGTCTGGTTATGAGTCCCATCACCCTGAGTCATGACATGTAGGGGACTGTTCAGTGACGCCAAGCCGTACACCATAAACCCTAAACCCTATGAGCCGGGATATTGCAACTCTGAGAACCTTCTAACCCGCGGCTTAGGGTTTAGTTTCTCTTGTTCATCTGGGTGTTTGCTGAACATAGCTATACCAAAGCCCCCTAAGGAACTTGAAGCATATCCTTTTCGGACTATCCCAAAAGGAACCAGCTTTGGTTTTAAGATGTTTCAGTTTTCCTGAGTCCTAAGCTCTAAGCCCTGAACCCTAAACCCACCCCCTTAAGGGGTCCCTATATTGCGCAACCGCCAATCCTCAGTTCAAGTTGGCTGGTGAGCTACTTACTAGTGTTTTAGTAGTGAAGAAGGGTTACAATCCCTACTTGGAAGGCCAGGGGGACCTAGTAACTGGGTTAGTAACCCCTATAACCCATCTAACTAGTAATGTTAGGTATCCTACTTGTTAACCTACTTACTGGGCCCCCATGACCCACCAAGTATAGAATCCCTATATAATATACCCCTTTATAGCATATTGGGGGGAAGGGATTGTGGGTGACAGGTGCCCATGGACCTCCAAGCCCTAAACACTAAACCCGGACTCCCAAACTGCCTTAGCCCTAGACCAAGTAGGAGCAAGTTTCCCAGAGGGTCCGAGTACCCAATAATTAGGTTCCCTTGGTATATAAGGATAAATCGGGTTTAGGGCCCATGTACGCAATAATTACTGTAGGTACTTGGGTTGTGGGTACTAGTAATTATAGTACAGGCTTTGGGTAAGTATATCATTATTAGGTACTTGGATCCTTAGGGTGAAGGTCCTGCATGATGTCAGTATAATACAGTACCAGAATCCCAAGGTACAAGGTGCTTCGCGTCATGCAGGATTTTCTAGCATCCATCGTATGTACCCCTTGACCTTCAAGTATGCAATGTTCACGCCTCGCAATGGCACTCCACCACGCCCTCATAGTGGAGCAGATACCTCACATTCTTCACTACTTACCCTAAACCCTACAACCCTAAACCCTAAACCCGCAACTACGGCATGGCTCTCATAACCATTCTCTGGGTTTAAAGCCTCGCCTGAGTATTGGGGAAGCCTCAGCGGCAAACAATGCACCACAGTTCAACGTTGTGGGGAATGCAGTTTGATGTTGAACAGTGACATAGAACCCTCCAAGACAGGCTACTGGCCATATGAGCTATGTTATGAATTCCTAGTATCCCCCTTAAAGACAACTGTGATCGTCCCCTATATACGCCCCCTTTAAGGAGTTTAGACCCTAAACCCTGAACCCTAGACCCTAAACCCTCCATAATCCACTATGTAAGCCCCTTCAAGGAGTTTAGACTATGATGCATATTAGGGCCTCAAGCTTTCCCTGGGGATCTGGACCCATAATCTATGGGTGGTTGTCAAAATTATGGTCTTTTTGGGGGCCCTATTATAATACGGCACCTAATATTTAGGGTACCCAAAAAGGGATCATAATTTTGCAAACCACCCATAAAGCTGCTTTGGGCTGCTTAGGTTCTTGGGCTTTGGGGGCCCAAGCCCTAAATCATCAACCATGAACACCCTCAACCCTCGAGGCTACAGCACTAACACTCTAAACCCTAAACCCTAAAGCTTAAACCCTAAGCCGTAAACCCTAAACCTTAAACAAGACCATAAACCTTAAACCCTTAACTCCAAACCTTAACTCCATGGGCTATTAGACCCTAAAATTCCCTATTCGGACCCTATTAAGGTAGATGTAGGTACCCTTAAGGTCTAATAGCCCATATAGTGGTAACCCCTAAACCCTAAACCCTGAACCCTAAACCCTAAAGCCTAAGCCCTTAACCCTAAACCCTACGTAAATAAGATTAAAAATATGAATACACGTTCAAACCCCGCCCAGTCACTCCAGGAGCGGTTCGAAGCCGAGGCCACTTCCGGGCACCCGGAGCTTCCTCACCTTCCCAAGGGGTTTAGGGCTTAGGGTTTAGGGTTTCAGGGGTTAGGGTTTCAGGGGTTAGGGTTTAGGGGTGAGGGTTTAGGGGTTAGGGTTTAGGGGTTAGGGTTTGGGGGTTTAAGGGTTTAGGAGTTTAAGGGTTTAGGGGTTTAGGTCGGGTCCTGGCTTCCGCCCATTACCACTCTATATTAGGCGTCATCTGCAGGCCTTTATATATTCAGGTCATAGATTTTTTCCACACGTTAATGGGTGGGTGGTTTAGTACCCAATGTTTAGGGTTTAGGGTCGGTTTAAAAGGATGCAGTAGGGTGTACAGATATACATAATTCCCAACAGCATTACGGTTG
>CAJNIZ010009223.1:0-13458 GCA_905231905.1 Symbiodinium pilosum
TTCCATTTCTTTTCCATTACCCCTAAATAACCCCTACATAAGCAATTTTGTACAGGTACACATTGATGGAAAGGTTGTCTGTATGTGGTAACAGGGGATATATAGGGGTTACATTGGGGTATATAAGGGATATAGAATATGCAGGGTTATATAGGTTTAGGCTTCAGGGCTTAGGGTTTACCAAAATTGGGGGGTGTTTGCGTCCTGCCTTGAAGTAAGTGTGCTTGTTGCGGCTTGCAATTTGATAACTTTCAGACGTCCTCTGTCCAAAACAAAGGAAGGAGCAGGTTTTTGATAGAGGTCAGGGAGCTGTGTTTTGATGGCAGGTTTCACCCAAAAACTTACGTTAAGCCACTATAATAAGGAAACCGTATTCTTTGCTATATACAGTACCCACATTATTGCAATTTAATTTGAGGACCGTAGCAGCAACCCAATAGTTTAAACATGCAGGGTCACGGACAGCTCTAATTAGCCGTCAACGAGGAGTTCCTTCCATAACCTCAGCAGAGTAGTCTCTGTATGACTCGGAAAGAGCTTGGCCTTGACATGTGTTCCGGATTCATTCTGAATTTCACCAAGCATGCTTCGATCCCGCTGGTAGTCCCCAGAATTCCCAGAACCCAAAACCCTGAACCCTTAGAACTGGGAAGACCGAATCCGGGAAGGTGGTGGCGGCCTTGGAGCAGGATGGTCGCATGCTGGTGTGCCTTTGCCTTCTCTTAGTGATTCTTCAAGGGCTGGGGCAGCCTGGAGTTGCGGAAGTTCAGAAGTTCAGGCAGTCGGGAGGGCAGGGGTTCAGGAAGTTTGGACTTCAGCCACCGATTGGTTGCATAGATAGGGTTGAACAAGTTGCCTTTTTTTCCTGCAGTTCGCGCGATTGTGTGCCAGCTCGCCAGCAGTTTGCCGGTGGGCGTCATGACGCAACTCCGCTATGCCACAGTTTCCAAAGCAGATTGCTACCGTGAGCCCTATGAACCTGGTCCGACACCTCCGCATGCCGACCGGTAGGCTGACTGCTCTCTAGTAAATGCGGGAGTTTCCCAAAACTAGGGTACAATGTTGTGGTCCCCATAATGAGGATCATAGTATTACAATATTTTCCATACTTCTCTACTCGCCTCAGTAAGTCATCTTGGGACATTTGGAGAAAAGAGCGGCCGAAGCCGACCCGGAGCTTGATCTACTTGGAGGCTAATGGGACTTAGTAACTACTTATAACTGGGGTTATAACCCTACTTATAATTGGGGTAACCCCTAGAAGTCCATTTAGGAGGATTATACGTAGGGTTATAAGCCCAGTTATAAGTAGTTACTAAGCCCCATGAACCCGAAACCCAAAACCCTAAACCCTATATATTCTAAGTCCCATGGGCCTCCAAGTAAGGCTTCAGACGCCCCTGCAAAGCGACCGGGAAGGAGGCATGAGGAGCCCCGGCTTCTGCAGTTTGCAGCCGTTTCTTAGGGTTTAAGGTTTAGGGTTTAGGGTTTCGCTATAGTCTAAACTCCTTCAAGGGGGGGGTTGCATAGGAGATTCTGTAGGGGAGTATTATAGGGGATATTAAGGGGGATACTAGGACAGTGGCTCATCGTAGATTCCTGTATGACTGCAGTATAATCTAGTATTATGGCTCGCAAGGTTGATACTGAGGGTCATGCAGGATTTTTAGTATCGACACAGCATGTTATATAGGGGATAGCGGAAAAAGAATGGAAACTAGTATAGTATATCGGGGTTATGTAGGGGATAATGGAAAAGAAAATGGAAACTACTATAGCTGCCCTAGCGCAATGAGAGATGCCACTCAGAGGGTCACTTCTATCTGGAAGGAATTCTCAACCTAGGAAGCTAGCAGGTGTACAGGTATAGCCCCCCTTAAGTAGATAGAATGTGGCTTTGAGTATATTAGAAGAAAATCTCCATATACCCCATATTCTATCTACTTCAGGGGGGAATATACCCCAAGCTAATCTAAGCCTTTGGGCTGTGGTAACAAAGTTGGCTTGGAGCTTGAGGCTGTTACGGGGCGGTGATTACAAGTTCATGGCAGTGTCAATCACCAGGCCCATCCAGGGTCCAAAAACAGTCCTGTCAGCGCGAGATAGATTAGGTCACCCCTCCTTACAGTAACAGTTCCCACAATGGGTAACAGAAGGTAACATAGCCCTGAGCAAGACCGCTTTACGGCTTTACGGACAGTTACTCGGAGGGGGAGTGACACAAGAAATACAGGGCTGAATAAGAAAACCAATTATCTACTAGAATCTACTATATACCCATCTTATGGTAATCCTAAATCCTAAGACCTAAACCCTATATACCCACATAAGGTTGGATAGATTCAAGTTCCTCATCCGCAACCCTGTATGGAGCATTTTGGAGCTTATTGGCTCTGCGTCCTGCTTCTCATGCTCACTGGGGCTAGTAGGGGAGTAGGGAAGATATATCATTGGGGTTATATGAGCTATAGTGAAATAATCGGGGTTATATAGGTGATTGTATATGGGGAGTATTATACAGGCTATTAAGGGGGATACTAGGAGTTTGGCCTATTATAGTTCATGTAGGGAGTATATACACGTATTCCCCACTAAGAACCAGTAAGTATGGTTGATGGCTACTGCAACTCACTTGCCCACAGCTTTTTCGCGATTTGATTGTTCGTGCCGATGCTAGAAGCTGGCAGCACGTGTGCCCCAAGATATAACCTCATAAAATGGCTCCCTTCTTCATAGATGGTAGTTTTGTGAAATAGGAGAACCCCAAAATAGACCCCAACTTCTATGCTCTTCATAATGGCGGCCCACAGAAAGGTACCCCTAATTTTGGGAAACCCCAGATCTTCTGCCATGATTTTTGTGATTTATCCTCCTCATTGCTTCTATTCATATTTTCACTGCTATAGTTTCACTATTGCTATTAATATAGCTATCTTAGGGCTACTATTACTATTACGACTATTACTACGCTTGTGGTAGAAAGTATGGAGTTGATCAGTGCCACGCAGGGTTTTTTGGTGACGCGTTTCTGCCTGAGGAAACAGTGTAGCCACCTGGTTTAAGGTTCAGGGTTTATGGGGATTGCGCAGATTTCGTAAAGCTCTCCTACCTGGTGCTTAGTGACGAATGAGGGAGTGGATCTGTTTAAAGTCCTCTACACTAAAACCCTAAACCCTAAATCCCTAAACCCTAAATCCCTAAACCCTATCTCTTTAACCTAGGTCCCGTTCATTACTAATATGGGCCAGGAATCCCGCTCTTGCACTTCTATTAAGATCCTGCTGCACCGCAGGGTTTTGCGTGGCTTCTAGCGAGACCGCCCTAAACCCTAAACCCTAAACCCTTCATAGTAGTTTCAATTTTATTTTCCATTATCCCTATACAGTGCCAATTTTTTACATTGTAGTTTCCATTGTATTTTCCATTAACCCTATATAAACTCCTATAACCCCCCAATATTATAGTAGCTTCCATTCTCTTTTCCACTATCCCTATATGCCCTATATGGCCCAGGAGCCTGAATGGCATCCAGGACGACACGATCCTCAATTTTGGGGAGGTGCCTTGCGTGACTAGTTGATTCTTGTCGAAAGCAGATGTGGAAGCTGCAGAACCGTGTTTCAAAAACTTACGGCGACCCGGATACAATTTTTTGGCTTGTCTTGGAGGTGTTACGTCCTACATATGAGTTTGTGTCTTGGAGCTTAACAAATCGGCCTGGGGCACCTTTCTTGGAAAGGGTGGGGATAAACTGGTGAGGTGCGGGCTTGAAAAGGATGATAACAAGGAAGCCGCGACTTGCTGTACCCTCCGCTGGAAGCCTTTTTTTTACTCACCGGCGGTTAGTAGCTAAAAAGGAACCTACTTAATCCCTATATAACCCGTACAGAACATATTCCCCTATCCTCTAGTAATTAGCAGTAAATTTAGAGGTACAGTCCCAAATTAACATGTCCCCTTCTTCCCTACTAACCACCAGTAAGTTTAGATCTTTTAAACCCTAGATCGTAGTTTCCATTTTCTTTTGCATTATCCCTTTATAGCCCCTATATACCCCCCATAAAGAAGCCTGCAAACCGAAGAAGCAGGTGGACTTGGCTGCGACGGTGGCGGCTCTGAGCTCCGGAGCCTACTTCTACGGCCACTGGGCATGCAACTTATTGTTGTTCCCGAAGGGTCCAAGGACCCAAATATTGGGGCTTTAGGGCCCAAATACCATGAATATTATAGCATTTGGGCCCTAAAGCCCTCTTATTTGGGTCCTTGGACCCTTAGGGGTTATCATGTTTTAAACTCTGCTTGTTATTGCCATTGTCATTACTGTTGTTGTGATTCTTGTTATTCTTGTGGTCATTGTTGTGAGTACTATCTTTTGGTATGTATCAAGAAATGGACATGAACCAGCAGACACCAATGCTGTTGCCGTACATGACCTTGTCCCGGTTCTGGACCACTTTTGCCATTCCTCATGCAGAGCACCGTTGCCAATCTCTGGGCATCCAAAGTCATACCACGAGGTGACAACGCGCCTGGCGCGCACATCAATTGCCTACGTTCAGGCGGAACTTGTGGTGGCGTCCTCGGACTCTGGGGTCTCTGCTTTTCACTGGTTTCGGTGTGTCCTTATGCTGTGTACGCATAGGCAGTACCGCACACCTACTGAGCTCTGATGCCACACAAGAACCAGGAATGCCTGAGAGAGCCGGAAGATGTACTTGCTTCTTATTATCATTACGAATCACCTGCCGCTCCTGCAGAGCAAAAACCAGATAATGACAAAGCCAGGTGGCGGCCCCTATGATTTGCTGACCATTATATTCCACGCACGTCCACTTCAAGAGATTTGGGGTGGGATGTTGTCCACGGGCTGTCCCCGACACACGACCCTCTTTGAGGCCTGGAGGGCATGACGCTCACCGACTGTGGCAGTGTCTCCACAGGACAATGTCTGCGCTACGGTGTCATTGAATTTCCAGGGTGATTTCTGCAAAGATCCGTTGTGGAGGGTGAAAGGTCTGCCGGTATTTCTCCACATGGCCACTAAAGATGTGAACTGGTCACTAGCTTCAGAGGATGCTCTGGATCCTGAAAAGGCATCAGGCATCACGTTTCATCACCATTCAGTACCAGGTATGGCCCGAAGCCAGAAAGCTTGTCTTCATACAAATCTCAAGCAGAAGCTTGGTAGCGCCCATCTCCTGGAGGTAAGGATCCAAAGATGGATTACGGGCCTACTTGGAGGGTCATGGGGACTTAGTATTAGTAAGTGGGTTTATAATGGGGATACTTGGGGGTATTCTATGGTTTATAGGGGTTCTTAACCTGCTTACTAAGTCCCCCTGACCCAAGTAATTTCTGCAGGAACTGGTGGTGTCCCTTGCGCTAACCTCAAGGCCGTCTACGAACCAGAGCAGGCCTTTGCGACCTGGCGGCTATTGGCTGGAGGGTGCAGGCTGTTTCTGTGTGTCCTGCTGAAGGCTCAGGGGTTTCTGCGGAAGGGCAGTCTGAAAGAGTGTAAGTAATAACGATAGTAATAGTAATAGTACTAATAGTAATGACTAATTGTATTCCTAGTAATAATCGCACAAATATAGCAATATTAGGAATTGTATTAATGGTAATACCAGTCAATATTGTTAATACTAAAAAGAAGAAAAATATCAGGACCATTTCGAGGACTCGCGAAGCAGTACCTCAGAACCTCATCGGCAGGGCATTTCACCTACAAATGGTAGTTTCCATTTTCTTTTCCATTATCCCAATATAACCCTAATATTACCCCAATAGAACCCCAATATAACCCTAATACTACCCCAATATAACCCCAATATTACCCCTATGAAGCCCCAAACTGCTTGGTCACTGGCTCAGGTGAAGCATAGCCTTGTGCAGAATGCTCAAGGACCTGGCCTGATCCTTCAGGCAATGACAACCTTAGGTAGGCTTATACAAGGTTCTATGAGGATATATATAGGGTTTTATAATGGGGTTCTATAGGATATATAGGGTTCTATAGGGATATACAGGGTTCTATGGGGTTCCATAGGGGTCAAGTGGTTCACTGCCTACCAAGGTTGTGGAGCGATAGTGGGTTATCTGGGAGGGCATGCATGCACGCTGGAATCCCCGGCCACCAGGGTTTCGTATAGGATGCGAGTCTTTGTGGTTCGGATCAACTGGGGCCCCATATCCCTGCCCTGATTCCCATACATCCCCAGCTTTCCGTATCTTAAAAAATTCCCCTTTTGTGGAGAAATCCACATAATTTTAGGGTTCAGGGTTTATCATAATTTGACAGCTGATGTTCGCCTTGAATGGTGGTTTTTACTCACGCATCCCACATGTTTGTTTTTCAACAGTTTAGGGCCGGTTTTGGTGATTTTTGGGGTCCTCACAACCTAAGGCTTATGGCCCTTATCCATGGGGAAAACGTGCAACCCTAAACCCTAAAAACCGCTAAACCCTAAAGCCACCAAAAACCCTTTAACCCCTAAACCCTATACCCAACCAAGAAATCCTTTAACCCCAAAACCCTAAAACCGCCCAAGACCCTAAACCCTCCAAAACCCTTTAATCCCTAAACCCTAAACCTTAAAACCTCCCAAAATCCTTTAGTCCCTAATCCCTAAACCCTACAAAAGAGATGCGTCAGGCCGGTCTCGAGGAGACGAAACTTGTGGCTCAGAATATCTTGGTTCTCTCCTCCATTGGGCCTGCCATAACGCTGACGACCAGGTGAGAATTGGGGGTTTCCCCAATTTTGGGTACCTTTTTGGGGGTCCCTATCATAAGGACTTTAGTATGTTTGGGTCCATATTGGGGTCCCACTATTTTGGGAAACTACCAATTTCCCTAAATTCATCATGCTGCAGGTCCCCACAGTGGGGAGTCCCTATTTAGGTCCTTATAGTGGGGTTGCCTATTTTATAGCACAGGTGCCTCTATAAACTTCCCTCATTTGGGGAACGGTAGTTTAGGCCAAGTCCCAGTTTCCAGGTGAGCAGACGGGGTTTCGGGTTCAACGTGGAGTGCGGAAAGTGTGAAACAAGGAAGGAAGACACCTCATGTCACTCAGCCTTATTGAGTTTAGAAAGGCGCCTCTAGCTTCTGGTTGAGTGTGCGTGCAGCTGAGTTTTCAGCACAGCCACCATGCGCGTTCGTTTAATTTTGGATTTCTTCAACCGCCCTTCTCCCAAAAAAGTCAGTTAGTGAGCAATGTGGGGTGATGTTGTCCTGTGTTCCAAGTTCTTGAACATCTGCTCCCAAGAGCTGGTCAGAAACCCTTTGCCCCAAGCCCGCGGCGCTAATCTTTGCACATCATCTTGAACTTGTCTGGAAGGGGAGCAGCGGCCGCCAATGCCACTGAATCGCTGACCGTGCACTACAACCAGGTTCATGTTGCACTTTCCTGAGCTATATTTTAAACTCCTTACATAGGGCGCACTGTACGAGTTATTTAGGGGGATACTAGGAGTTTAGACTATGACCCCTATAATCCTCCATATAATCCCAGTTTCCATTTCATTTTCCATTTTCTTTTCCATTTGATTCTCCATTATTAAGGGGGATACTAGGAGTTTAGACTATAGCTCTGATGGCTTCAGGATCTCTTTGTGTTGGCTTCTTTCTAAAACAGTCCCAGAATTGCCTTTTGGCATTGTTCAAGTATCAAGGGGTGACGCAGGGAACTTGTATCATCCATAATTTCTTCCCTAATCAGGACACATGTCCATTCATTGCATCCTGGATCCCCAAAATTGGTAAAATGATCGCCCAAGACCCCTTACAACAGCCCGAAAGGCCACTATTCTACATACTTTTGGGGTTCAGGTAGACCCTAAACCCTTGAACCTATACCTTCCATTAAAAAATCAGGTTCAGGATAAGGAAAGATTGACTGTAGCTCACTCAGCCTGATGGTTGAGGCCACGCAGGGATTCAAAGCTCACCCACTAGGAGTTATAGTCCCCCTTAAGAAGATGGAATATGGGGTATATGGGGATCTTGTTATCATTAACCCAGAGCCACACTAGACAGGTTGAAGTGCCCCAGGTGATTAGTCGAGCCAACAGGTGTCAGGTTCAGTTGTTTGGTCACAGGGTGCTTGGATTTCAAGGTCCAGGGCCGTAGGTCAAAGTCTTAGGCTTTGCAGTCCCAGGCTTATGCGCTCCTTTGTTTAGATTAGGGGCCTAAAGAATTACTAATAATATATTGGGTTATGTAGGGGTTATATTGGGATAATGGAAAAGAGAATGGAAACTACTAATATGTCTGACCTTACTGACGCCAGGTGATCTCTCCGCAGCGGCTCCTTGGTTGCTAAAATAATGACAGATTTCGGTTAAGGATTTATGGTTCAAGGTCTAGGATTTAAGGTTTTAGGGTGCAAGCAATCCTTAAGCCCTGAATAGTAGCTTCCATGTGGATTCCCGTATGATTCTCCATCATTCCTACCTCAAGACCTGAACTATCATTTTTCCTAGAGGTACCCCCCAGCATGAATAGGACCTTGCTACTTGGCGGATCTCTGCACATGGTACTGATGGGCAAAGTGTGAGAGCAAGAATTCTGGTTGGTATTGCTAGTGCGAGCCCAGACTCAGATTTGCCATTCCAGAAGGACTAAAACTAAACATCAAGCTTCCATGGGCACCTTTGGTGCATTGCTCCGCGTGATGGGAGATACCCGCAGTAAGTTTCAAGGAAGCCTTCATGTTCATGTAGGAATGTAGCCTGTGAGGGGTCTTGGGGCGGATCAAGCAGGGGCTGCATGTGTAGTAGGCAGGTTGCCAGTCGAACGGTGTGTTGAAGTGGTCATGCAAGCTGGCGCATGCAAGGGTTGTCAGTCACGGATGGGCGGGAAGAAGCATGTACATGGGTGGTTGTCAAATTATGGTCCCTTTCTGGATCCCCATTTTAAAACGGCACCTAATAAATATTTAGGGTACGCAAAAAAGGGACCTTAATTTTGACAACCACCCACATAGACTGGGGTTTGGTTGATGTCTGAGGTCGGCGGTGGGCTTGCCCTTCCTCCGGACAACGGTGGCCTTCAAGATCATGACCTGAACCTGGGTTGCTGTTAAGGAACTTAAATTAAGTTACCATAATTGGTATATATATATAGTGAATAATAGGGTTTCCCCAACACACTCTAAACCCTAAACCCTTAACCCCATGCGTTTCCCCAATATAATATCTTAATTTAAGTACCTTAACAGCAACCCAGGAACTGCATCCTACCGCCATAACTTCGCGACGAAAGCGGAGGCCGGGCGTGGCTTGCAGAAACTTTGCTGGGGCAAAGATTAGGGGTACCTTTTTGGGGGTCCGTATAATAAAGACTATAGTATGTTTGGGTCTATATTGAGGTCCCCCTATTTTGGGCAACTACCAATTTCCCTGTAGTCCACAATACTTTGGGGCCTCCAAAATTCTAAATATTCCAGACTTCGGGGCCTTGAGTCTATAAATATTACCTCCTTTGAGCAAAGATGTGGGGCACCAGCAGACTGTTAATGAGCATCTTCCTATTGGAGCGTTTTGGTCCTATCTTGGCAACAGATAAGATCCATCAGTCGTGCACCACTGGAAGTCTCTTGCTGGGGCGGGAAGCTTGCAAAACCGAATCAATCCAAATGGTCAAATCTAATGGAATTCGAGCAACAGCTAACTGAAATAGATGTCAAAAGATCGACTCAGAACAACTAATGTGAATTCCTCTTAAAAACAGCTCAGGTATGCTTGATTAAACCCCCCCCCCCCGCACCCGCACCAATCTCGAAGCAAGGGTTCGGGAAATTGGGGGTCATAAAAAGAAACCTGCGGCCTGAGCGCTCTCAGAGTAGAGGAAGAGCTATTCATTTGCTTTCGTTTAATATGAATTGAGTTGCGAGGCAGAATTTTTGCGGGTTTTGCTTTCGTTTAATATGAATTGAGTTGCGAGGCAGAATTTTTGCGGGTTTTTAGGCCGGTGAAGTTTTATTAGTCCCACCGCTTTATCAAATGCACCCCCTGACTGCCCAACATGTGCATAGGGCATATCAAGCAAACAAAGGTTTGCAATGCAACTCAAACTAGAAATTAGCATCTCTGGATTTTCTCTGGCCAGTATCACCTCCTTTATAATAATTAACCCTATATGAACTAGTTTCGGTTTCAGCTAATAAAAGTCGATATGAAACCGAATATGACTGAAGTAGTTTCTGACTTAGACCACAAGCAAAAACGGGTCTAATTAACGCCAACTGAAATCAACATATGCACTAAGATCCAACTACAATCAGTGAAGGTCAAATTTAAGTCAAATGAAATCAATTCTCGATTTTGTTTGAATTCCTTCAAAATACAACAACATATAAACAGATGAAAACCTAGCAAACTAAGAAGATCCCTTCTCTTTTCGGTTTTAAACTTCCTAATGACCTCGGAAGCTCCCCTAAACCCTAAACCCTACCCCTAACTCATTATCAGGGTGATCCTCCTTGGCTTTTTTTTGAGGTAGTCTTGCCCTTTTTAGAACAGCGCCCTTCCAGGTTTAAGCCCCTGGACTTGTTAGGGGGTGCGAATACTTGAGGAGGAGATAACTTAATCGGCTGCTTTGAACTGTGACCAGTGCTGAAGCAGATGTCCAAGCAGAGTTCAAGGTTGAACGTAGGCTTGGAAGATCCTTGCGCCTTAAAACATAATCCTAAACCCTAAGCCCGAACCCCAAAACCCTTAACTGGCGACAGCGCCGCTGACCATAGACAGGCGCGCTCGAGCCTTTTAGGGCAGTCCTCCGGCCTGGCACCAGGAAGCTGCTGGCCTGAGAGGATAAAGCCTCAAGCAGGCCTCCACCCTTTTAGGGGGCCAGGGTTTCCAGAACCTCCAGGCCAGGCCCAGGAACCTGACAACAGAGGGCTTCCGGACCAAGACCTTCCAAAACTCCCAGGGCCTGCGGGCTTTGAAGTGCCCCTCCGTTTCGCAATGGGGTTTCCGTAGGGGCTTCAATCCTGCAGACCAAGACGGTCGGATCCACACGTGGAGATCGGCCAAGGCCTTTGCTACCTTTATCCGTTCCTCGAGTCCTTTTTTCTTGAAATTCTGGACCTTGAGAATGCAGACTGCGGCGGCATGGCGAGGAGTGAACAGCAGACGTGGAGGAGCAACAGCACAATGAAGCCCCTTGCCAGGGGGGTTTGCGGGGTATAGTAGAAACCCTAAACCCTTAGTGAGCATAGTTTGCGTGTCTGGGTGGAACCACTAAGCTGTGCGCGCACGCGCGCAACAAGGTGCACGTCCCTTTGTCTAAAGCAAAGGCGCAGACCCGCGCGCCTCCACTGATGCACACCCTAAACTGTACTCCAAGACCTTAAACCCTAAACCCTATATGTCCCATTATAGTAGTTTCCATTTTCTTTTCCATTATCCCCATGTAACCCCCATATAACCCTAANNTAGAACCCCAATATAACCCCAATAGAACCCCAATATAACCCTAATAGAACCCCAATATAACCCCAATATAACCCCAATATTACCCCAATATCACCCCAATATTTCCCCTATTCCCTATATAACCCCTAAAGAATCCTGCTGCGCGAGGCCTGCTTCAGCTTTGAGCCCAGAGAGGACTCTGGGCTGGTTGCCCGAAGTCCACACCTTGTGGGCCCGGACCCCAGCGGTCACTAAGGGGTTATATGGGGAATAGGGTTTGGGGTTTAGGGTTTAGGGTTATATGGGGAATATAGCCTATGGATATATGGGGATAATGGAAGAAAATGGAAACTACTATAATGGATATATATATAGGGTTACTCCACAGGTTCAGGGTTAAGAGTATAGAGTTAAGGCTACGGGCTTAGGATTGAAGATCTAGGTTTAGGGTTTAGGATTTCGGGTTTAGGATTTCGGGCTTAGGGTCTGGGGTTCGGGTTAGACGTAGATCTCGTTAGGGATAGTGGAGAATCAAATAGAAGATGAAATGGAATGTGAAATGGTAACAGGGATGATGCAGCGGTCACGTAGATTTTGGGTTCGTTTGTATAGATTCTTATATGGGGATACTATACTCTCAAATGTAGAGTAAGATCACATTCTCCTTTTAGTTCAAGTATGTTATGAGAACATTTCCTTATTCGGCCCAGCCACCACAAAAACATTACAGACTGGAATGTAGACGGATAGTCCGTAAGTCCCCAGACGTGGTTCAAAATGTAGTTATCCCAGTAATCGCCGTACTTCTAACGGGCTCGAAGGGGCATAATTAGGAGTTCTAGCGGGTCTAGTGGTTCAAGTGGAAGCTAGTGTTCTAAGCGCTGCCTTCTCGGGATTTCTAGCTAGGGCATGCTGGGGCCACAGTGGGCAGGGCTTCAACCAGTAGCATCTGGGGATTCATAGTACCATGTGGTTAGCTTCAACAGTTTTGCCTCGGACATCGTCTGCCTCTACGTCCTAGCAACAGCAGCGGTGGACATGTATCGTATGAAGGATTCTGCAGCTCCTGTGGGAATTTCCCAGACTTTAAGACTCTAGGACTCATCCTTTTGAGGCTAGGCAAGGTTGCATGAACCAAAGCACCAGCGTTTGATAGTAGTATTTGATTGTCTTCCGTTGCTGGCCTCTCCGGCTTCGGTTGCCAAAAGCTTCAGGACGGCAGTCCTCTCGCTGGTCACTGGCAGCCTTCGAAGGAAACGCTGCGCATGATTGCTGCTGGACATGGTTTTTCCTTTCCTGGGCATAAAAACGTACCCTGTGGTTTTTGACGTGTGTGTTTAACAAGGTACGTACCTCTGCCTTGAAATACGTGCTCAATCTGACTGATGCTGAAAGTTCTGTCAGAAGCAGGGAGGTGCGCTTGAACTGCACCTCCGCAAGCAGCCTCACCTGGAATGTGGGTAGGGAATACCCCAAGCTAGAGCCCTGCAATATGCTACGGTCTTGTACAGTAAGTTATAGATAGCAGGCTTGTTTCGAAATGCAGCCACTAGTTCGAACTCCATCCCTCACTTTGTTTCATTGATGTGCAAAGATGCATCCCCTTGTTAGGCTTTTGCAGTATTTGTGTAGTCATCTTCCTTTGAGGGCTCAGGGGTGCTGAGCAAGCAGGCTCGAAATTGGAAAAACCGCAAGTATTCTATGGGTGATAGTGCTAGGGGTTGAAAGTATAGTCCCCCTTAAGTGGATGGAATATGGCTTTGGGTATCTTATACTAATATATCCCCATATACCCTATATTCTATCTACTTAAGGGGGACTATATACTTATCTTTGGCCCTGGACCAGACTTTGCACTCCCAAATCAGGGTGTTTCCTAAAAGTAGGGGCCCCTGTTGTGTGTGGTGATCTAGATATTGGGCCCACGGTTCATGCACCTTCCCAAATGATGAAAGTTTTGCAGCTCCGTAAGTTGTGGATCCTGACTTGACCTGGCCTACCCTACAATGCCAACCTGGTAGTTTCCCAAAAGAGGGACCCC
>CAJNIZ010009224.1:1717-12828 GCA_905231905.1 Symbiodinium pilosum
CACCTTCACGAACGCCATGGCGAATTTCAGAGACCTACACTACATGAAGCTCCGTAGCCAATCTTCCAATGATGCCTTGACTACGCTGGTCTTTCACGTCGAGGTACAACCAATGAGGCGGTCAAGGCCTCTTCACGCAGTGACTGACATCTGCAGATGGACTGCACGTTGGCCACCTTTTTTCTTCTTCTTCCGACGGGTCTGGCATGCAACAATCAACGTCAGATTTTGCGGCCACTGGCCAGTGAGCCTGAGCATTCTTGTCTGTCTTGTTGCAAAGACTCTCAGAGGTAAAAACACAAGACCTGAGATATGCGCAAGAAACAATTCGGAGTCTGCCAGCTGCGAGGGGTCAAGTGCCGATTGCACTTCAAACCTGAAGCTGGTCGAAAAACTGCTCTTTGCAATACAGCCCACGCATATCTCAAACAATACACACTCGTTGGTTCCACACGCATCCACACCAGGTGTGTTGTTCATGGAAGCCAGTTTGTGCCTGAAGGCTACAATTTTTCTACAGCAACTTGAATACGCCAATGGCTCCAAGCAGAGGCTCCAGCTTTCGAGCCCAATGCATAAAGGGCTCCACAGAGTGAAAGGAGCTCCTGTAGTGCAGCACCCTTTGTCTCTCTTCGCAGCCTGCTTCACACTTTCGCCTCGAGGATTGATAGGCTGGACAGCTTGCAGCCTCCTTGAACCATGCATACCTGGAGCATTCTTGTAACATTTGGCACAGCTTTTTGGGAGCAGATGAGGGCGCAGCGTTGGAAAGCGAACCGGTGCTGCATCAGCCTGACGCGCTAGCAACATCTAAGCTTCAGCACTAGCACGAATCGACGAATGCCTAGATCTGATCATGTTGTTGCAAGTATTCCGGATGTTCTACAGCAACTACACAAAGCCGTTGTAAAGAGCTGAGGGTAAGCTTTACAGTTCCTTTCAATATCCATGACTGTGCGTCCCGACGGATACACTTCTTTACCATAAAGCCCTGCCTTATGTCATCATATCACTTATGCAAGATCATCCAAGCTTGCTGATCCATGGTAAACTTTGTGGCATGGGACTTTGCATGGGCATTGGCAGAGAGCACGTACCGCAGGCACAACTGAAAACCCGCTTACATCAACAGAGCTACTGCATGTGAATCCATGCACCAATCCGGGAGACTCCACTGTGCCAACCCCAGCTAAGGAAAGTTCAGGAAACAGAGTGGGAAACGACATGATGCTTCTGCTCCCTCGGACAAGGCGTAAGCCAAAATCCAAAGGTGGGCAAGAGCCCTCACAATGCTGCTTGGTCGGCGGCATTCTACACGACATGCCGTTTCACAGCCTCTTTTTTTGTACAGCTTAAATTGTTCTTTGCACGAAAAAGTTGTGTTCTTCAGAATTGAAAGGGGATGGTCAGGTTTTGTCATTAAAGCTTCCGCAAAAGCTTCTGCAAGAAAAGCCGTCCACGAATTCTTCCGTATCCTTCCACAACGTCCTTTGAGCATTTTCGAAGTCTGTAACCAGATATTGCCGCATATGGCAAAAAAGCAGCTGATCTGAAACTTGTCCAAGGAATCTCGGCCTCAACCGATGTTTTCGGCGCAGAAGAGAGTCGTCGTCGCTTCCTTCCCAGGCGATCGCCATCGTGCTCAGCGACGCCTTCTTTTGGGCTGTCAGAGGCGAGCCAGTCTGCCAGGGCCTCCAAAGAAAAACGTGCAAAGTGTCTGCGGGCGAATCTCAACAGCCAGCACAAGACGTGTTCAACACTTTAGGCGCAAGCCTCTCCAGACCCGAGAATGCACCAAATGCTTTGCAGCGCATCCTAGTCGAGAGAACCCGCGCTTCACATTTCTGCAGGGCACGCTTCTGCGAGGCATGTCATCTCTTTGCTCGGAGGACAATTCCTCTTGCGAAATTGAAAAAGCATTGTCACAACGATTGCAACTTATCACATGCGCTTACGTGACCCTATACAGTATTTGTTCTGAATTCTAATGCTGATCTCCTGCCGCCTACCCTTGTGATATACCTGAGCGCATGATTTTTTGGACACATGTCATATCACATGTCAAGGCTTGCATGGACTAAAATTGTCTAAGGACGAGGTCGCTTCTTTTTCATGGATTCCTCCGCCCACCCTTGAGCTCCCTTGCGTTGGTTGCTCAACCCCTTTCAAGTTCTTGTGCCGCTGGAAGTCACAACATGGCAGGCAAATTTTGAGAACACTGACCAAAACACGTTCAAAACGCCCTCGGCTCCGGACTTGAACATACAGCGTGTGCAGGATTG
This sequence comes from Symbiodinium pilosum, assembly GCA_905231905.1. Classification (NCBI taxonomy): domain Eukaryota; class Dinophyceae; order Suessiales; family Symbiodiniaceae; genus Symbiodinium; species Symbiodinium pilosum. The sequence continues at coordinate 4,000 of CAJNIZ010009224.1, forward strand.
CATCAACAAGACTTGCCACAAAGAGAGAGAGAGAGACAGAGAGAGAGAGAGAGAGAGAGAGGAAGCCGGGGAGAGGGAGTGCGGCGCATGTCCTCTGCCTACACTTACCTCCGAGAAAACTGTGGCCGTTGGAAAGGACGTGTCGCACATAGTTGTTCACTTGGTGCCACCCTGTACCATCATCTTTGTCATGTATAATCTGAATGGTCGCAACCTCCGAGTGAGGGCAAGACTCTTTCGCTCGTATCGAAGGAACGAAAGAGTAATTGTCCTGCCGGAAGCCGCGTAGCCTTGCTTGTAGGCGTGATGACCCTCGTACCCTGCGTGAAGGAATGTTCTCAAAGACCATTGAGTGTAGGTATGCAACGAGGGGCACATGATGGAACAACATCATCTTCAGCACTTGGCAAGGTTTTTTTATTCCTGTTGGTTTCCCCCGGAAGCTTTGGAAATTGCGGCCGTGGTGTTCCGAACAATCAGTTCTTGTCGGAGCACTTCACATCGGCTTTGAGGCAATAGGCTTTATTGTATACAAGACGCTGGAGGACCTGCTTCACAATTGCCGGCTTTGAGAAAAATCCTGGGTGCCGTTCTCTGGATCCGATTATACTAGGAGGTCTATGCTTCCGTGTGCCTACGGGTCATATTGCTGTCCTCCACCATCAACTTCTTGCACAGCGGCGACACCTCAAAGCGTACAGGATGTTTAAACTTTGACTTGACAACACACCGCAGATGATGGCAGTGCCGCAGGCGCCAGGCCCAGCTGTGATGCGCTGCCTATGTGGGATCTAGATCAGACGTGATATTTGACACACTGCAAATTCCGCCATCCCACAGAGAGTGGCGCTCCAGGTGGACAGGTAGTGGCCGGTGCCACACTGAAAATTTCTGCAGTGCTCCTCTGGGGCCATCTTTGCCTGCTCGCCTCTTTTTCTCTGGGGTCCAGAAATTTTGAACACCCGGCCCCTCAGGCAATTTGAAGATCGAACGCCTCCCATCTCCGAGGGGCGGCCTGCATGAGACGTGATGATATCACGAAGGCACCGCCAAGCCTCGTGAGCTCTCTAAGTGAACCTCCTGACCCTAAATGCCTAACATCCAGAGTTTTCATTTTGAAGAGTGGAATGCTTCCTTGCTGCCTCCTCACTTCAGCTCTGCTGAAAGGAAAAAACGGTAAGAAATCTAGATGATCTCGCAACCGACTGTTTGGCGCTTCTTCTGTAGAAGGTTTCTAGAGCCCCACCCAGAAAACGAAAGAAAAGCTGGGCGCTTGCCAAATCTGCGACCAAGCCGGTGCAATTCAACATTTGGGAAGGGAAACGTCCGCAGCACATTGGGAATACGCCTTTCTCCTTGCAGGCCCTTGTGCCTTCTGTAGGTGCTATATCAGGTGTTGAAACGGTCGGAGGACAGGGTTCTTCCAGCTTTCTGATGGCTCTGCGCAAAAATTCATCAAATAGTTCAACACATGTGGTCGGCATTTTTGCACGTTGGACAGTCATTTTGGGGAGTCTCATGGACGGAGGGCAACCATACACCTCAGTCGGGAGCAAATGCAAACATTTTGGTGGTAGCTGCGGCAATAGCTTGCTGAGTCAGGTGAACAGACCCCAGAATTCACGTTCACTGCCTGACGTGGCGAAGCCCCTAAGGAGTTGTCCAATCAGATCCTTGGAGAGGGCAGCGTAAACCGGCCTGCTGGTCCTTTCGGCGACCTTGATCGTTGCGCAGCCCTTGTCTTTGGCCGGTGTGCCTGTGCTCAGGCAAAGCTTGACCAACATAGAAGCCTGCTGATGATGATTCCCGCGCCCAATCAGAATATCATAGAAGCCGGGCGTTTTGTTGGAGATTGACCTCGAAAACTACGGACACGGAACAAGGCAAGCATATGCTTCAATTTCGAAGGAGCCTTTTGTGGAGTCTCGCCGCTGCACCCATGCCTGCTTCACATGGTGACTTCAGATACCTCAGGTACAACCTTTACATGCAAGTGCATGTCCTTGATGATTATACCTTGCAATCCTGATTCTTGCCTGCTGCTCATGGCTCAATGGTACGCTACAATTTTGGCCTCGCCTATAACAACTCTAGACCTGTTCTGGCCCCAAATGTACCCAATCCTAAGTTTGTCATGGGGAATCCACATGCCATTTCTGTGATGTCTCCTGTTTTGTAAAGGAGAGCCTTATGCTTTCTTGTGTTGTTTCTTTTTCCAAGCAAAAAACCTTATGCATTTCTTGTGCTGTTCATTTTTCAAGGGACAACAATATGCATTTCTCATGCTGTTTTAATGTCTTTTTCATGCCTTCATAGATTTACATTTACACCGAAATTTACACCTTTGGCCTCCTAAGTCACTCCATTTTCCTAAATCAAGCCAAATCCTAAATTTACCACTTTTGGAGACTCAGGGTGGAGGCCTCTGGAGATCACCAGTCGACATGTCCTGCAGAAAAACTGATCTGCATCTGCATGCATGCAGATCTTGAGCCCAAGCCATGCACCCAGCTGCCAAGCATGCCACTGAACATGCCTGGCAAAAGACGGGGCGCACGGCACCCAAGGAGCACCACGATGGACTGTCACCGGAACTGTGGGTGGAGTTTGTCGGGCTGGACGACGATGGAAAGACTCAGGGGCGTGTTCTTGCCTATCTCACTGCAGAAGGAGGTCGCACCAAGCACGGGAACATCTTTGTTGGCCACGTGATCGCGGCAGAGGATGAATACTATGCCTACTGGCTGGACTCGAGCTTCGGGGCCTACCGGCTGGACAAACGAGTCCTGATGCATTTCTGTCACACCCATGGTGGACGTTGCAAGGACGAAACGATCTACAAGGCTGTGCTGCACGTGGATGTCTTCAGAATCCTGGAGCACGACATGTTGGAGAAGCTGACTTGGATCAAGGACGAGGCAAAGGCCCGCCGCATTTTGGCGTAGCCCACATTGCTCAGGCAACGGGTCCTGCCGGCCCAACTTTGGGTGGGGGGAGCCCTGGGCCTAGCGATGGGGGTGGAGATGTCAGGACTGGACCTGCTGGAGTCGCTGGGCTCGCTAGCGCGTTGGGCGCAGGCATCGGAGGACTTGCAGACCTACAAGATCCTGGCGGCGAGGAAGAGCCAGGAGGGAAAAGAGCAAAGGTGATGGCAATGAAGGCGCCAAAGGCTTTGGTGTTGATTTGGCGCAGGAGATAGCGGCGCGGATGCCGAGACCTCCAGTGGCCTCTGCCCTGGAGATCCCTGGAGGTCACCAGGATTGAGACCTGGCCAAGTCGAAGAAGAAAAAGAAAAAGAAGAAGAAGAAGAAGAAGGATCGTGATGAGTCAACAAGCAGTGAGTCCGAGAATTCCGAGGACGATTCAGTTTTTTGTTTAGCCGCCCTGCACAAAGGCATGGAACACCTCCGACGAGTTCATCAGCGCCATCCTGGACGGTTGGCATCGCTGACGTTGATGAGGCCACAAGAGCTACTCCTAAGAGCTCAGGGTGGGGGACCGGCAAGAATAGCTCAAAGCTGCAACCAGTTGCTAAGGCGTGCCTGCACCAGCTGTACATCGCTCAGCACGAAGCAGATCTCCTCGGGCCCCAGCCACGGCAATAGATGTTGGCGCAAAACGACGGGTTGAGGGCCCTCGAAGTTCTGATCCAGCGCCTCAAAGCCCTGGAAGTCGCCCAGCTTCAAGGTCATTGGTCGCAGGCCAGCCAACTCGAATTGGTGATGACCAGGGAGCAGACCTCCGTGTTCAGACAGGAGCTAAAGGCAGCTCAGGCCAAGGTGAAGGCAGACTGGGACCTGCAACGCGAATTCCGCCGAACATCATGGAAGCCGAGCCACTGGTACGAAAGCACCGACAAGGCCGAGGTGAGCAAGGAGGGGACGGATGCCCCACCGGACAACACGCCGAAGGGGCACGGCAAGAAGGGCAAGGGATGGCAAGGGGAAAGGCAAGTGGCGGAAGCGATGGGCAAAGAGGCCTGCATCATTGATGGCAAGCTCCTGCCTGAGCTGAAGGATGCCTTCCCCAGCCTTTATGACGATTCCCCTTCCTCTGATCTCGAGAACATCCTGGCGATCTGCACGTCCCCGGAGCTCGAAAAGTTGGTTCTGTTCTCCTTGGAGTTGATTGACAGCCCCGCTGGCAGAGCTAAGTCTCCTGCTACGTCGTCGACCACTCCGATGCTAGCCCCAAGGACTTTCTGGTCATGGCTTCAGCGAGCTTGAAGGGCAGGCGGGGCCCAGGGAACCGCTGGCCTTTGCTTCCCGTCTGGGGGCAGGGGCTGGTTTTCACCTGGGTGCTGCCAATCCGGAGTTGGAGGCGGAGTGTAACGCCATCGCCAAGCGCTTGGAGTAGTTGGTACTTCTGATGTTGAGTGGTTACTCCCAGATCTTCCATTGTTGCTTAATTAAGTTTCTCGGCATTAAAGTTAAGGAGTATTCCTTGATTAAGCATAAGTATTTCTTAAATAAAATGTATTTTTCTAATTGAGAAATGTTTTTTTGTCTTTTTCTCTTATTTAGATTGTAATTTTGCTTAATTAAGCAATAATCATCGTTATCTAGGGAATAAGGCTTAAATTTATGGTGTAATAATTTGCGACAAGAAGTATTGTTTAGATACAGTTAAGCAAGAATTTTAGTTTGATTATGGCATGGTTTGGATGCATGCATGGGCAAGGGTTTCCAATTCAGCCAATGATTCTGGCAGCAGAATGATTTTTCATGGACAAGGGCGGAAGGGCTGCCATGGCGACAGCACTGGTACCCAAGTAGCACCAGGACTAACGGCGGACCCTCAAAAGTGAGGGTCCCCAGCTTGAATGCCACCTAGGCCCCTACAACAATCCCCTTACACAGCCACAGGGCAAAAACAATTGAACCAAAAGCTGATGTGCTGAAACATTCGCACTATAAGGCAGCGGACTGTTTACTTGGCCCAAGCTTAGCATTTTCCAGAAGTAGGTGTTTTCGTGAGGCAGACATAATTGCTATGACATGAAGCGCAGAATGAAGTGTCAGGATTGGCAATAGATCAGTGGTATGCGGCAGAAAGAGGTGCACAGAAATGAGTGTCATGAAGGGCAGAAATACAAATGCTCCTACACAGTGCTTGATGGCCCTAACAGAATGAATTTTCGTTTGCGCGGCCTCTCTCTCTTCACGGCTTTGGGTCGATTGTAAAAGGAAGCCCTGCTTGGCCTATCTAAGAGTCTAAGGTCACCCAACTTGGAAAGCCCACAATAGCCCACAGACAGCACGTTTCCAAGGAGTTGCAGGGGATCCTGTTTTGGTAAGGGTCTTGGTAAACCCAACCCCAATATTTGGGACACCTTAGGAGTCATACCAGGTCGTCATTTTGGGCGTTGAGGCAACCCCCCCCCAACCCCCCTTGTTGCAACTGGTGTCAACGCTTCCTTCATCCACCAAAGGCCATAGGGCCATTGGGTTTAGGTTCCGAGCTCAGGACTTCAGATTTGGGTTTTCGGATGTTTTCGTTTTAGTTGAACCATAAACTCTCAACCTCAAAATTGCATTTGGGTCTGCGGGATGGATGAAAGTAGGCCCACGGCTCACCCCAAACAAGAGGACCTGGCAAAGTGCACTTTCTGCATTCCCAAAATGCATTCTGCCTTGGGCAAGCCTTTTGGTAAGCTCTCAATATCCTGTTTGACAAGCTGGTACAAGTAGCGTCTGATATCATAAGAGCTCCGCGCCTCAGGTATAGCATCATGCGCCTTCCGCCTTGCCTCTGCGGCCTTTCGCGTGCCGCAGTTCGTGCAACTTTTTCATATTGACTCATTCTGAAAAACCGCCCAAGAGAACCACATTAGGAGGCGTTTGATGACGACACCCAGGTGGCTACTGTTGCAGGCAACGCCAAAGCTACAAAGCCTGAGTGTAAGATACTGCTATTTGGCCGTCGGGTTGCTTGGCAGATCGGCAGCAGCCCACACAAGGCTTAAGCCAGCAGTGGAAACCTGCGCAACTTCACTTGGGACATCTACGTGAAAGCCCCTGCAAACCTGTGCCTTGCAACAGCCTTCCGTGGCTTCTGCAGCCTCAGAAGCAACTCTTGCAAGTGTTACTAGGGCTTTGGCTACAGCCAGCTTGAGCTCAATTGACATCGCTTGGCCTCTCGAGAGGACTGGAAGGACAAGCGCGTGTTGCAGAACCTTAGTAAGTTAGCTGCAAGCGACTCACTTGACACCCTGAGATTGGAGAGAACATGGCAGCCAGGCAAAGGCCCGGGATTCGAAGCCGAATGAAGTAAGGCACGCCCAAAGAGAGCATTCTTCACAAAGCCTGCTCTCTATTCCAGATTTACATGACACGTTGCAAACCTTGCCCTGCCTTCTTGGAACAAGGAACCTCCGATCACGATGGACTTCATGTATACAGGAGCCTGGCTGCAGGCCCTTTCAAATAAACACCATGCCGCAGCGCCAGCCATGATTTGATGGACGGGATGGACAGCATCTATAAGCCTAAGCATCATCCGCACCCGTATCATCGTAGCTCAGGTCGGACCATTGCAGAATGCTAGTCGCTGCTAGTGAAGTGACGACTCGCGACTCAGATTCCTGAACTCCATGCTGCGAGCAATAATGATGCCCGCCCCATGCGTGCTGAACAGCAACGGACACCATAGTCACTATAGGTTCAGAAGCTTAACAGATCCAACATGGTGACAACACAGAAGTACACATGATTTACCTGCGGCGAAGCAAACTCTGGGGCCGTGCGCGTTTCGGGTCAACCATTTCGGGTTGGGGCGGGTGCCGTTTCGGTTCCACGATTTCAGGACTGGCCTGTGGCGCCTGTCCGATGGCGCATGGGCATACCTGGATTTCCGACCCAAAATGTACGGCCCCCTTTTGAATCCAACATGGCTCTAATCCGCTCCAATTCGACTTGGCTGGACAGCGGAGCATCAAGATGGCCTACGGAGCTACGATGTCGAAGGCCACTCTTCACTGGCCAGCTTGGGAAACCACTAGTTTGTTCTAGCATTGCTCTCAGCTTGTGTCTGACAATGTTGACTATGCAATTGTACCAACTAAGACTTTTGCCCGAAAACCGTACCAGATGCCGACCTGCTACACCCAGGCTGCTTTTCTAACAGCTGGCCAGGAAAGCTCATTGATCAAACGTTAATGCCCAGAACACAAATGCGTGTGAGCAGGCTAGTGGCGGCCAGCTAAACATCCACAATACCTTCGAACGATGTTACAAGTGCTAACAATAGCTTCCAACATCCAGAAGCCTACATAAGACAGCAACGTCTCTCTGGACACATCTTTCACTCAAGGGTGATGCGTGCGAGGCGCGGACCCACAAGCGAGTCGGGTTCGTCTTACGTCGCGGATTTTGTTCACTTGCCGGCTTACAAGCTGCGTGGAAGGCTGCGTATGCCCCACATCTGCAGCAGAGTTCCCTTGCATGTTGACATTCTACCTCATCTTCTCTTCTGTGCTTACTTTCAACAACAATGGCTGGTGCTGCCTTGTGCTGTGTTTGCTGAAATCCGTCCATAGCATTCCTTTGGTTGTTGTCTGGCGGTCCTTCTCCCTGTTTGGCTCTTTCGTGCAAGCTTGTGCCAACCTTACAGTAACCTTGCTCGCACACAATTTTGGTGAAATCCGTTTCGGCGCCACTGCAGGGAGCCAAGGTTGTCTAAGTTTGATATCAGTAAACCAATCAAGGCGCAGGCGGCCGGCATCCTCAGGATTGCCTGGTTTAAGTACACTGTTCCGCGTTCTGATCATCTTCAACTGAATTGTTACCAAATTCTTGACTAAATTGACTAAATGTTATTGCCAAAAGACAGTTGCAGAACAACGGGTGCGCAAAGGACTTGAAAAGACGTTCGCACTCGACATGTCAAGACCTGCTAGACATACTTGTCTCAGGCTGGCTCCTACATCCTCTACCATAAGCAAAGATGAAGTAAGGCCGCGTCAATCATCATGGTCTGACCGCAGCTCACGTTGTTCAAAGAGGGCACTTTGGTAGCTGGTACAAGTAGGAATGACCGTAGTCAGGTATTGGCAATGACACATCACGCTAGCTGGACCCAGTGTGCTGAATCGGCAAAGACGTGACAGAGAGGTGAAACCTGCCAAGTCTTCTGGCCTGCAACAGCCGCGACAGCAGAGCCCCCTGCAAGCCAGACACAATGATTCGTTGTTCAGAGAGGAATGCTGCTCGCAACAAACTTTTTCTCAACATGGCCACTTCTCGTCGCCCGGTGCAGTCCGCAGTTCCTGGGCCAAAGGTTGCAGGTTCTCCCAGGTTCCAGCAGTATGCACACAGCAAGCAGCGCAACAGATCTGAGACTTTGGCAAGAGTCGAAGACCTTGTTGCCGCTAAACATGCATGTGTCTACAGCATGCTGATGTGCCACAGTGCCACAGACATTCATTTCTTCAGAAGGGTGGCGCGCACAACGTGTGTGATCGCAGCACGACACACAGGGCACCCATGTCCTGCAATCGCGCAGTATTGGCAGTTACACTGGAAAACCGGCAAAGGCAAGATTTGAAAATGTCAGCCTCGAACTCGAACCTGCTCCGCACAGCTGAAGCACATAGCCTGCACCACAACAGAATGAGAGGTCGCATCCGAACAGGCGCTCGCCAATGCGATTCAAGGCTTCTTTCGTGGGACGGGCTGCTGTCGAGAAAATGACAGGGCATACCGTCTGAATTCCCAGTGTGGGCCTTGTACATTGCATACCCCGTCAGTTCAGGGGGGTACTTGCCCCAGCACGGCAATTCAGACCTTTTTGGTGGGTCTGGAATACTGTAGCCCTAGCTATTTTCCCTAT
>CAJNIZ010009224.1:12928-94217 GCA_905231905.1 Symbiodinium pilosum
AGTCCCCAAGCTAGCTGACGGTATCATTGCATTGGATTTTGGTAAGTGGCCTATCGTTTTCCAAGCTTTGGTGGTGGCCCACTTTTCTCTCTTTGGTAGTACAACTTTAGTACTGCGAAGGCCGTCTCTGGCGATTGGATGGTTTTTCGTTTTCTGGTAGTACAGCTTTAGAACTGGAACGGACGTCTCCGGCAATCGGCTGGATTTTCGTTCTCTGGTAGTGCAACTCCAGTACTGGAACGGCCGTCTCCGGCGACCGGACGGAATTCCCTTCTCTGGTAGTACAACTTTAGTACCAGAATGTTTGCATAGAATTTCGACCTATCGTTGGTGCTGAGTGGCCTATCGTTTTCCAACCCAAAGTGCTGTTTGAAAATCTTCAAAGTGCTGGTTGAAAATCTTCGTGTCGGTCCCCTTACAACCCTAGACCAAGCAGTGTAAGGAGGGTGGCAGGGGAGGCATCTCTGGAACAAAGCACTGAGTCACTAGTCAAGTCAATCACATAGGAGGCTGATGCATGCCAAAAGCAAGAGATGCACTTCTGTCATGCTTCAAGCCCTACGTTCAAAACGCCCTTCGGTAATCCAAAACACTTGTGACAGTCATCTGCAGCATGGGTTCCCTCGCCTTGTGGCCACATGGAACGAGAGCAGCATCCTTTCTCTCTGCCATGCAGACGCAACACATGTCCTGCACGGGAGACATGCGCACCAGTCTCCGAGATCTTCACGATTTTCCAAAATTACTAACGCCACCGACTTCGCTTTGCTTTGCTGTTTTTTGGGCCTTTGACTCGGCCTTGCTCCGCTCTGAGTTTGTTGCTCGACGTGTGCTTTGCCGTTGACTCAAGCGTGGACTGATGTTGATGGTAGGCGAGGGGCATATAGGGCCTAGGGCTTCGGCTCAGTATAGATCAAATCCTGCTGTTTGCTGCATATGCCTGGATGTCAGGATACGGAAAGTCTTCAGAGACAGCTTTTCTCTTGGCACAGGATTTGATGCTGGCTTCCAAAGATCCTAGGCTCCACACACTTGACAGGTATGGTACCAGTACCCGGTAGGTCTTCTGTTGAGACTGTCGTCGCCAGAGATGGTCTTTCCTTTAAACAGGCCAAACAGCCAAACACAACTTGGTGCCCATAAGGCCAAGCAAAAGATAGCTCAGAAATTGCAGGAAATTGCAAAGATGTCTTTGACCATGTTCCCCATGACCGGTTCCGCAACTTGTGCTCCAAGTCAACCCCGCGCCTGGCCTGTCCAGCTGCTTGGTCAGCCATGGTTTCCAGCTCATCACTGCTGATGCTGTCGCTGCCACTCGAGCTTTCCTACCATCCAAACATGCAACCTACAGGAGTACTTCACTGGAATCATTCACAAACCTATGCGTCAGCTTGTGCGTCAATGCAAAGACATCTCAGCAGGGCTGTGCAGAAATGCTCACCCGCTTCCAAGGTGGATGGGATGGGATAGAGGCCAGTCATCCATTTCGCCTCAGCCAGCTTCTCCTTGAATTCGATCAGGGCCACTCCCAGCAGGAAGCTCGCAAGAGCAAGGCCTTAAGCATCGGCTTTTCAAGGCTCGCCGAGCCCAAACGCTTTCTGGGGCAGAGGCAAAGGAACACGACATAAGGAAGCAATAACAGGAGCAGTAGCCTTGACCGCTGGAGATTCCAGTGGATTCTGCTGATGCTGTGCTTCAGGACTAATGGGGACCGTGTTCGGCGGTGTTTGTCTGGGACACAAGCGCCCAAACTGGTGTGTGACTATGTCCATCAGCGAAGACGCCTTTCCAAGAAGCATGTCCGCAAGATCAGAGTCTATCAGCACATCCAGTGCGTTCGCAGCCTACAGCGTCTTCAACTATGAAGTTCACGCCTCAAGAACCAACTACATCGACTTATGCACAATTCTTCGCAAGACACTGAATTCTTGGTTGCAGGCAAACAGCCGCCGGAATTGCAGTGGCCAGAAGCACGTGCACAAATATTTCTAACTGACAAATGGCACACAATTACGTTGGAGCAGCATTGAGCATCAAAACGGACTGGCCTGGCTGAGCACAACAGCGCCATGGAAACCAAGTGCCGCTAACCTTTCAATTGCAGCGTGTTCTTCAACACCAGAAGAAGGATCTCCATCATTCTCGGCATGGCATCAAGTTGCTCAAGCTTGGGTGTGATAACCAGGATCGGGGACAGGCTACAACTACACCAGCATCCAATGGGCCCCCTCTACACTGTTCATAGTAGAACATCACGGTCACAGTGAAGTGGATGCATGCAGCGAGCTGTGTCAGGACCTCCACGGCAAAATAATTGTGGCCATATTTAGGCCATACATGCCACATCTGCTTTCCATATGCGAATTGATCTGCCTGGCTTTCCAGCCAGCGCGAAAAATCAACAGCAGGCTCCCTCCTGCTGATTTGCAAGCCCTGTAAAGCCTGGTCACCACCTCACATCTTTTTCGTCTGCTGGCATTTTAATTTTGGCTATGCCAGATACGGTGCCATGCTTGCACTTTAATGTCACTGCAACACCGAAGGCTGGCTTAAAGGCAACTGGTTGGTTTCAGCTCTTGTAAGAACTGCTTGAGAATTCTTCACATCTCAAGGTATGCCTCATTTGTAAAAGCTGCTGGTGGCTTCCAATGACGTGTCTGGCTCAAACAACTATGCCTCGTTCAAAAGCCACTTCCATCTTTGGCAAGAGACAGCACAAGAACAGAGCTGACGACGAGCACTAGCGGACTCCGTCGAATGTCGAATCCGACAAAGGACCTTGTGAGTCCAGGCTTCTGTGGCAACCACCTGTGATAACATTCTGTCGACTCTAGTTTGGGGCTGGGCACTGCTGCGACGACCAGCCTTGGATACAGGGAGAACGTGACGCGCCCCTCCGCCCAAAGCATAAGCCAAAACTGCTTCATCAATCTATATCGGCTAATGCCTCAGATTAACTCTGCAGCTGTTGTCCACAACGCGCACTCTCGGTTGCCCAGAACCTGCGTTGAAGTCAAGACTACGAGGAGCACAGCTGACAAGTTGCGCTGTTAGTGCGTAGCGGCCTGCCACCCGCAGATTGGGAGCAAGGCTTCTTGGGTACTGGTATGCCCACGATTGCACGGGCTTTGGCATCCCGCGCAGCCAAGCAGCTGACAGTAATTTAGCTGCAGACTCGGCGGAATCTTTGGACACCCAGGCTCTCAAATACTTACTTGAGAACAGCGCGCACGAAAGGTGGAATTCTGTGTACGTCTAAGACTTGCAGGAATGGTCTTAACTCTCTCCCCAACTGTAATTGCTTCCATGATACTAAACTACATCCCTCACGTCCTCCTGTTGCCGTGACACTTTCTAAAGGATCAAAAATTGATTTAGGTATTTTTATTGTTTTTTTCAAGGTATGTTTTTTGTTCTTGGTGCTTCCTTTGTCCCAGGAACACTGCAGATGGCAGCATTTGGAGCTCTTGAAAAGCTGCCAATACTGCAATTTACAACAGTAATGGCTCTTGAAAGGCTACGCAAACTGCAAATTGCAGCATTTGGAGCTCTTGGAATCCTGCCAATACTGCAAATTACAACATTTGCGGCTCTGAAAAAATTACGAACACTGCAAATAGCAGCATTTAGAACTCTTGAAAGACTGCCAATACTGCAAACTACAGCATTTGCGGCTCTTGAAAGGTTACGAATACTGCAAATTGCACCCTGTAGGGTTAAGGTTTGAAGCTTGTTGGGGTTTATGGTGTTTAGGTTTAGGGTTCTTGGGGTTTAGAGGATTTAGGGTTTAGTGTTTTTTTGGGGTTTAGGGCTTTTGGGCTTTTAGGGTTTAGGGTTTTTGGGGTTTAGGGTTTTGTGGCTTTTGAAGTATTTTGGGTTTAGGCTTTTTAGGGCGTTTAAGGTGTTTAGGGTCCTTACGGCTTAGGCTGTTTAGGGTTTAGGGTTTGTAGGATGTTTAGGGTTTAGGGTTTTGAGGGTTTAAGGTTTTGAGGGTTTAGGGTTTTTGGGGTTCAGAGTTTTAGGGTTTAGGGTGTCAGGGTTGTAGGGTTTAGGGTTTGTAGGGGTTTCAAGCTTTTGGGGTTTAGGGTTGTCAGGGCTTTCTAGGGTTTAGGGTTTGTAGTGTTTAGGGCTTTTAAGGTTTTCGACTTAAGAGTTTCTGGCGGTTTAAGGTTTTAGGGTGTTCAGGGTTTAGGGTTTTTAGGGTTTGAGGTTTGTAGGGTCTTTAAGGTTTAGGTTTTTTTTTCGGGGTCAGGGTTTTCAGGGTTTAGGGTTTCTAAGGTTTAGGCTGTCTAGGTTTTGGGTTTTTAGTGTTTTCTGGAGTGTAGGGTTTTAAGGGCTTAGGGTTTTTAGGGTTCTTAGTGTGTAAGGTTTTTTAGGGTTTAGTGTTTTAGGGGTTAGGGTTTTTAAGGTTTAAGGTCTTAGGGTTTGGGGTCTTTGAGGTCTTTATTTTTGGGTGTTTAGGGCTCAGGGACTTTGGCGTGTTTTTTTTAGGGTTTTCAGCGCTGGGAGGTTTTGGGTTTTGAGGGTCTAGGGCTTGGGGTGGATTAAGGCGTTCAGGGTTAAGGGCTTGAGGAGTTTTAGGGCTTAAGGATTTTAGGGCTTTTAGTGCTTCGATTTTTTGGGTTTAGGGTTTGTAGGTTTGAGGGTTTAGGTGTTTTAGGGCTTAGGGTTTAAGGGTTTTAGGATTTAGCGCTTTTTTCAGGGTTGTAGGGCTTAGTGGTTTGTGGGTTTAGGGTTTAGGGTTGTTGGGGTTTCAAGTTTTAAGGGTTGAGGGTTGTCAGTGCTTTTTAGGGTTTAGGGTTTGTAGTGTTTAGGACCTTTGGGGTTTTAGAAATTGTGGTTTCTGGGGTTGAGAGTGTTCAGGGTTGCTAGTTGTCTTACGCGTTTTAGTGTTTGAAGGGTTTAGGGTTTTTAGGGTTTGGTGTTTTTAAAGGTCTTTAGGGTTTAGGGTTTTTTTAAGGGTGATGGCTTTTGAAGGTTTTCATGTTTGGGGGTTGTTAGGGTTTAGGGATTTTAGGGTTTAGGCTGTGGGTTTGCGGTTTTTTAGGGCTCAGGGGTTTTAGGGTTTAGAGTTGTAGGGGTTTCAAGTTGTTATGCTTTTTAGGGTTTTGTGTTTTTAGGGTTTGGGGGCTTAGGGCTTTTGAGGTTGTTAGGGTTTTGAGTTTTGAGGGTTTAGAAGCCGCAAAGATTGTAATTTGCAGTATTGGCATCGTTTCAAGAACTCCAAATGCAGTAATTTGCGGTATTGGCAGCCTTTCAAAAGCTCCAAATGCTGTTATTTGCAGTATTCGTAGCCTGTCAAGAGCCGCAAATGTTGTAAATTGCAGTATCGGCAGCCTTTCGAGACCGTTCAACAGCCGCAAATGTTGTAATTTGCAATTTTGGCAGCCTCTCAAAAGCTTCAAATGCTGCAATTTGCAATATTCCTAGGCCAAAGAAAACACAAAACAAAAAATACATAAACAAAAACAATAAAAATACCTTAAAACATAGGATTCCCTTTTTAAATATCTGGACATTAAAACAGATTAACTTAAACAGGTATCTCATACTATTTCCGTGAAGGCCCCAACCGTTAAACATCCTGAAGACTACGGTTACCTAGAAGTGTGAGAAGATCCCACCCGAACAAGCATTAGGTGTTTTGTTTTGAGCTTTGGGGCCCGAAAAACTTAAAACGAGTACTCCCCCGCGTCCTCCTCCCCTGTTCAGTCCCCGGCCTGCGGGGAAGTATTCGTTTTGAGCTTAATTTAAGGATTAAGTGGAGGCCGCTCCAATCACTGTCTAGTTGGGGAACCACTCAAGGGGAACCATGATTAAAAGAGCAGCGGCAGCAACAGCAGCAACAACAACAACCACAGGAAAAACGCAGGAAGTTAAGAAACCTTGAATTCTGGCTGGAATGGCTGGATTGCCTTTAGACTCCTTTAATATCCTTTAATTGCATTCTTGGGCACTGCAGAGCTTGGAACAGCTGTTGAAGAAACCGTAGTCCATCAAATTCCACATCATGACCCATTGCGCCCTCACAACACCCCCCCCAAAAAATATGCATAGCCACCTTTAGGTCACTATTGGAAGTAGAGTGCCCCTTCAAAGGCAGTTCCAGAATCTGACATATCCCTCCAGCTTTATGCAATGACGAACCGTTAAAAACTTCATGGTATGAGAAATTTGACAACACGTCGCAATACATCCGTCCACAAGAAGAATGAGGCAGGCCGTCGAGTACGGAAAGGTGGGAGGGCAGCTCGTCCCCCCGACCGTTTTCTGAAGTCTGGCGGAGGGGCCGGGGCCCCTGCACAAGCCTTTAGGTCTTGAAGTATTTGACCGGCCCAAGAAGTTCTGCGAAACCACCGAATCAGTTGGTGAACAACAACTCCCACAAGCAGCTGCACTCAAGGAAATGATTCCCCTGATGCTCAAATGCATCCTGAGTAGAACATCGAAGAAACCCTTCACGTTCCGGTATGCCGGTATGGCTATACAAACATTTCCAACTTCCAAAGGCGAACGACTGATGAGATCGAAGCTTTTTCTTGCAAATCTAGGAACACTTCTAAACGCAGTTTCAGAATCTTGTCCCCACAAATGCATCCAGCAAACTGTAAAAACAAACCCTAGTAACCTGACAAACTTGTCAACGTGTCACAACAAACGCAACAACACACACACACACTCACACGGGATCCGCTCGGCCGTGGATCGGCGGCATGAAATCGGGGAGGCCGTCCCACGCCCGATGCTTTCTTCTATGCTGAGAAATTCTCCGTTGCCCAAGAGCTCACATTTTCATTTATTCGGTAAAGAAGTCCGGCGGTCCCCAAAGAGCTAGCTTTAATGACTAGATTCTGACTTGTGATGTGCAAATCTTCATACTTGGCCGTAGGCCTGCTCACAATGAGATGATATGAGATGCATGTAGACTCCGTACCCCTACTGCATTGCACGGGAGGCCTTATTGAACGCTTGAAGCACATCTGATGGCTGCCTCAGTCATGGCTGCAGTCAAATACAAGCGGCTGGTGACTGACCGTCCAAGTGCTTTGCGTTGGATCGTTCAAAATAAGAAGCATGTCCGGGCGAAGTCGGTGCAAGCCTCGCAGTCATGATGCAAGCTCTTGCATTACCACCATCCGCTCCAACTACGACAAACATCACCTCCTAAAGCAATGACATGCCGCTTGCTCTGAGCCCCTAAGTCGTGGAAACTTCATATGCCAGGTGGACATTTCTGTAAACAATGCCATTATCGAGTAAGGCTTGACTGTCTATAAAGAGCGTGTTGCGTCATTGGCGGTCCCAGCAATCTGTCCCTGCACGGCAGGCGCGATGCTTCCGATCCTTGAAGAGTCACTGCATAGCCAAGTGATACGTCTTTGCTCTTGCCGCATTGAGCGCGAATTAGCCTTCACTCTTTTTTCAGCCACGCACCTGCAACGGAAGAAACTGCACCGCAGGGCCCACTTATGGATCTTTTGGAAACGTTGCATATTTCGGATCTGACAGATCTTGCAAAGAATGCAACGCCAGCCCAAGTTGGCCCAACTTCAATAAGTGCACTTCCAGCAAATTGGGAGGCGTAGTCAGACAATCCCTGATGGATGAAGATCCTGCCTTTTCAGAGGCGCCCATTTTGGCAATTCAATTGCGTTCCTTCTCCTGTGGGTCCACTGCCACGTAGCTGTGAAGGTGCAGCGAACGGCGGGTTCAGCTGCGTTGCAGCTTCATGGCATCGGAAGCTGCATTGCAATGGAATCACATTCTGCTCGTTCTGAGCTTGCATGAGATGTGTGCCTTGGTTGTGTTCTTCCACTTCATGCAGCGTTTGTGGCCCTGGATGCCCTGGGTCGGCGCCTGGTTGTTTTGGACGGCCCCGCATCCATCTTGTGGCCCTGCGTCTTGCCGGCACCCTATGCACTCTGTTCGAGATGTGTGCCCAAACCTGTTGCAACACCTTGTTGTGCCGGTAGCTCCGTGTTCAGCTCAGGTTATTTCTGCCTCGACCTGCAACCTTCGCCTTACTGACTTCAATCAGGTTGGTAATGCATTCATACGCTGTATGTCAGCTTGCTGTACAGGTGCTCCCTACTTGCGGTGCTCTATATAAGGTTGGGGGGGGGGGCGGTCTCCCACCTCCAGCTCCTTGACGAGCACGGTGCCCCTGGGCCTTCCACGGTGGAAGGTGCTGAGCTTAGGAGACCATGCCGGCGAGCTCTGGCTCGCGTTGGGATCGACTACCTGCTTGCAGCGCTTGTCTCCCACGTCGCTTACTGAATCCACTTCCATATTTCTGGAGGTTTAGGCCGTTTATGCCTCCTCTTTGGCAACTTGCCTTGCAGCTGCCAGGAACTTGTAATTCCACGTGGGGTCGTTGTAGGGCCTCCTGGCTCGGTGCTCCATTGGTAGCGCTGGACACGGCATACCCTTGGTTTGCACCTCGGCTGGTGTTCCTTGCTCCTGGGTGCACAGATTGTAGAGCTCGAATGCTGGAGCCGTTTCAGTTTTGTTTCGTCTCAGAGCTTTTTCCCACTGAGCTGAGCCCTGCCTTTTGCCTCCGGTGAGTCTACACTCCAGGCTGTGTGGTGAGCACAGCTCCGCACACGCCTTTGCATTTTTGCCCAGTTTGACCTAGTGTTGCGCCTCGCAGTCTTACTGCGCAAATTGCGCCCGCAGCTTGGCTATCAGTTAAGCCCGCCTTTGCCGATGCCACGGAATCGTTGTGGATCCCAATGGCATGCACTTCGCGGCTTCGCCGTGAGTGGCAGTCCACCTACGGGCTGAGGTTACTGCACTCAGTCAAGTAGTGCATATAGGTTGGCGCTTTCCGCACCCTGTCATGTTGGCCTTAGGACTTCTTGCCTTTGTGCATCGTGCTTTACTTGCACCTGCCAAGTTCCAGACTTTGGGCTTTGCAGCTCTCGCGAACAAAAAAGCCAAGCTAGTCCGAGCCAGGCAGCCCGACACACTTTGAGCCCAAGAAGCTGACTTGCTTGGGCGCAGCATTTGCCCGAAGCAGATCGAAGCAGTATTACTCAAAGGTTGCCAACGTGCTAACCTACACTAACCTAGTTCACAGCAAGCTAGGAGGTCCAGAAAACAAGAAACCACAAGAATCATTGCTTCCGGGAAGCAACTGAATCGTCTCCTGGCATCTGCAAATGAGTTGCGAGAGAGGAAACGCCCAGCTGGGCACAAGTTGCTCACTGTCCTCTTCAGCCTCATTGGCATGGCAATGGCAATCTGGCTTGACAGGCGATGTCTGATTTTGTCTTTCCGCTTGTAGACTGCCTTACTGCAGCTAGCCGTCCTTGCTCTGCCTGTGTACCTGGGGATGTGCGAGAACCCGTAGCTGTTGTTGCTGCGTCAACCTAATTCGACTTTGTAGTAAGCCACTAAACCAGCTTGAGCAGCTTGCACAGCGGATCAACAGAGCCACAGCCGAACAGAGCTTACCTTCTTGCAAACTCTTCATCTTGGCTCACGAGGTGATCTCGCGGAGTGGCAGCTTGATAAGGATGTGGAAATTCCAACTTCTTAACTGATAGCGAATGCAAGGTCGGAGGCCTGCCAACCGACGTGGTTCCAGCGACAGATTTTGTCAGAGCAGCTGTAGCACACTGTCCTTGACTCTGGCCTCAGCAAGCTTCTTGGTATGGTCAGAGATTCTGTAGTGGCGGTACTGCCTAGTAACCTAGTGTCGCTTCGTCCGGATTTGTAGCGAAGAACTCCGTCTTGGTGGAAGTTTGCTCCAACTGCCTGCTGACACAGGCTTCAAGGCCAATCCGGTCAATCCCAATCTGCACAGTACGTGTAGTTCGTCTGCCCCAGTGAACAGCTGTCGCTTGCCGAGCAATGCGAGTGCCTTTGGGTCTGTGGGCATCCCGCGAGATGGCTTGGCCCCGGTCCTGAAGTCAGAAACAAAGGAAAGGATCAGAGAGCAGAAGCACTGAGCATTACACAGTTGTGGTATACGAATTTGTTGTTGTTTTCAGAGCATCTCAGAGCTCGTGA
Organism: Symbiodinium pilosum; assembly: GCA_905231905.1. Classification (NCBI taxonomy): domain Eukaryota; class Dinophyceae; order Suessiales; family Symbiodiniaceae; genus Symbiodinium; species Symbiodinium pilosum. The sequence goes on from CAJNIZ010009224.1 coordinate 22,943, forward strand.
CGATCCTCTCGTGTTCTCATCTCTTCTGTTTTTTGCCCGCCTGTTGCGGTCCGCCACGGTCGCTGGATCCGCATCCTGCAGCAACACCGTGTCTTTCGGGAAGGCGCACGGGATTCGGGGCTTCACTGTGGCTGGATCACTGCACCATAAGTTGCCTGTCGGGGCTTTCGCGCCAGACTTCCCTCACTGTTGTTGCTGAGAGGCAGCATCGCCTCGGTGTGAAGCGGGTCATTTCTTGAGCTTGGCTCGGTGCATCGGTGCGTGAGGGCATGTCGCACTGGCCACATGGGAGTGTGCTTACCTCAGCAGTGCAGGCAGTGCAGGTTGCATTAGTCAAGAGTGCTTGTAGAGGCCCCTGCGTAGAAGTGCAAGTGCAGATCATCTTGAAGAGCAAAGAGGAGCTCCTCACGGGAGGCGCTCTTTGCTGTGCAACGACATGTCCTGCGATGTCACACGCGTGATACAAGGCCTCGGACTTCACTCGCCTAAGCAAAGATGCCTCAGGCAGAGAAACCGCTTTTACAGCATCGTCTTAGCTTCTCTGCCCTGGGCCCCCTGCTGAGGATGGCGTTCCGCACGCCTGCAAACAGCCACTGAAAACGCAACAAAAGCGGAGCTCAGGTGCAAGCTCCAGATAGCAAAGCTTGAACAAGGCCCCTGCAGCACATATCATGTCTGCCAGCAGGAAACGATGGAACGCCCTGCGACACAAAGCCTCAAGAAGCAAGAGATCTTCACTAGGGTAGCAGCACGGAGGAATGATGAATGGCACAATTGGTTGCCAATCTTTCTGATGACTCGGGTTAGGAAACCAGTGACTGGTGCAATAATGTGCCATAATGTACCTGAAAGGAACGCCCCTTTGAGAAAGAGGCTTCGGCGTGGCAATCATGGAGAACCTCCAATTCCACGAGTATTCCACGAATCTACGCACAAACGATGCAAGCTCAGAGCTTGCCTGGCCCCCGCCAGCTGTCATCGTTGCAACACCAATGCATCGCGTCCCTGTTGCAAGCGCCTGCCCAAAAATTCAGTGCCCGCGTGCGGCTGCAAAATACTGCAGAATTGTGTCTGGCCAGCACTTGCAGTCCGCCAGACTTCTCTGCCACAATGCCCGCCAGGACCGTCCATGACCGGCCTCACCATCTGGCATTCCTCTTTCGCTATGATTTCAGTAGGTGCGCCTTGTGGCTTTCCGCGACCTGGCAACTGATCGTAGCGGCTAAGCACAGCCTGGGCAGACAGACAGCGCAAAGGCCCACCGGGCCATGCCTAGTCGCTGCGACAGCACAGCAACACTTTTGCAGGGCCTGAGCCACACGGTCAGGAAAGGCAGGAGTTGAAGTCTCCTGCCTGTCGCGAACATACCATCTCGCAAATGCGTGCACATGCGAGCCGTCACTTACGCTGCCAAGATTTGCGAACATCCTGCCTCCCTTCCAGCACAGGAAGCATGGCATGACCGGGAAAGGCACATGTCTGCCGCAAACTCACCAATATTCGTGGCAAAAGTTTCTACTGGGATAATCACTGACCACTGACCCCGTACGTGTTACATCTGTCGGCTAAATTCCATGTTGAGTGAGCCGCTCGCTGGAATTCGCTGGACGTGGTGATGGGGAGAGCACGCAATACATCCACCAACAGGTTGAGTTGGCAACAAGCTGGCAGAGGCAACTTGGGAGGCGTCAACAAGATTGCTGGCTCAGTTGGACCGTGGCGAATCGGAAAAGCGCGGTGCTTTCATGCACCTCTGCAACAACATTGCTGGCTGAATTCGCTTCTTGCTGGAGAGGCTACCAAGCCAGAGCGCAGCGTCGAGATGGTAGTTACAGTAGTGTTGGTGCATGAGTCCTCCACGTTGCTTGTTGAGTTGGCTCCTAGCTGTAAGGCTGGAAATGACAATCGAGGGTGTGACGCTGTCTGCGCAGTCTCCATAGTGCAACGTTGCTAGCGTGCATCCGTCAAGAATACTAATATTGCTGACTGGGGTAGTGAATGGGCGTCCAACGCGCGCAGGAATAAATATTCAGAAGCAAGTTTAAATGCAGTTTTGAAAAATGGGTCTATTAAGAATCGTTGAGCTGCCTCATGACCCACGCCGACCCCACTGCAAGGCATCTAGTAATCTAGTAAAGGTCGTTGCTGCTTGATTTGGCTTCTAGCTGGAAGAAATAACGAGAGATTGTATAGCCCTTCCCCATCATGCATCCGCAAGATTCCGCAAACAACCTTCAGTTGAAACTGCAAGAGTCCATTAATGGCCCATCAGGCCTTTCATTCCACAATTGATGCTGCACATGCCACTACATGGCACAAACACAACCTCCACCAGCATCCATCAAAAACCGCACAACAGCAGCGCCGCGGCCAGCAACATCACCACTGCCACATTTGTGCGAAGCTGTTTCCCAGAGTCTGAGCTGGAATCTAAACAACCATGTGAAATTCTCTGCTGTGTTGGTTTTGCCTTGCTTGCTGATGTGTCGGGATGCCATGACGTGAACCGCTGTTGCCTGCTTGACGTTTTGGATGTCATGCCGCGGTCCGCACTGGAAGTTGAAAGCATTCAAAGCTTCCGTCATAGCAGACCAGACAACACCAGGACTAGGGCTTGCACCACACCTCCCCTAGGCTGACGTCACAAAGGGGCTTGAAATGTCAGGATCCTGAAGTGCAGCGGATCGACACGACTTCATGCGATGCCACTAATTTTACTGCGAGTTCGCGTAGGTTTCACTTTCGAAGCTGACCGAGATAAGCAACAACAATTTGCCAAGTTGAGTCTGTCACGGCTAATAGTGTCGTGCACACACAAGCATATTCTGCCGCTGCTTCTCTGACTGAGCAATGAAGCTGATGTTGCCAGCTGAGACTTCTAGAGCTCTACAAACTACTTCAGAAGTCAAAACGCAGCAACGGGCAGGTTCAGCTCGCTTTTGCCTGCATGCTGCCCACCGCCTGTGCTCGGCTCCAGTTCCACGGATGCCTCCTGTCAACACAACAAACCTGCTAGCAGCAAGTTCCCTGAATCGAAGTGCAGCTACGCTATGAGTCGCCAGGTGGGTGAGGGATCAAAAAAAATCAAGTAGGGATCAAAAAGAGATCAAAAGCGGTGATCACAAAAAAACGAAACAAGGATCAAAACAAATCAAAATATTCAAATGTGAACACGCCCCACGCGAGAGCTTCATTTTCCCAAGGACCAACACCTGTTCGCAGCGCGGCGTATCCTGACGCTCTTACATGGAGCATCCTAGGACTTTTGCTCGGAATCCATAACCCTCTCCGTGTTTGCGGCGCCTCCGGACGCTCTTGCGTGGAGCATTCTGAGAATTTCGATCGGAATCCGCAACCCTCTCCGTGTTTGCGGCGCCTCCGGACGCTCTTGCGTGGAGCGTCCTGAGAATTTTGCTCGGAATCCGCAACCCTCTCCGTGTTTGCGGCGCCTCCGGACGCTCTTGCGCGGAGCGTCCTGATAATTTTGCTCGGAATCCACAACCCTCTCAGTGTTTGCGGGCCTCCGGACGCTCTTGCGTGGAGCGTCCTGAGAATTTTGATCGGCATCGACAACCCTCTCAGTATTCGTGGCGTCTCTGATAAAAGACCTAAATCGCGGATCTAAGAAATTAAAGTAAGGATCCAAAAGAAATAAAAGTAAGTATCAAAAAAATAAAATATTCAAATGCGAGCAAGCCCTACGCAAGAGCAATGAAAACTGATGAAACATGATGACAATCGTGAAAATGATAAAAAAAAAAGTCTGAGAAATCATGAAATGCTTAAAAACAATGAGAATACTAGAGAATGCTTAAAATGATAGAAAATGATGTAAAGTAATGAGCATTATAGAGAAATGATGAAAAACCATGAAAGTCCTGAACAATTATGACAATGATTGAAGAATCAGGAAAAACAATTAATAAAATAGGAAATGACGAACATGATGAAATAATGGAAAATAATGTGATAGAAAATGATGAGAATGATGAAGAATCGTGAAAATGATGACAACATGGAAAATAATGAAAATTGTAAGACATGAAAAACGATGAAAACCATAAACTATCATCATAAGCAATGATGAAAAAGAATAAACGATCAACAAAGATGAAAGTGATAGAAAATGATGACAAGTAATGAAAATGATCGAAAATGATGAAAATGATGAGACATGATAGAGAATTATGAAACTCAAGAAAAATATAGAAAAACAATTAGAATGATGAAAATGATGAGAAAGAATGAAAATGATTAGAACTAATGAAAATGATGAGAAATAATGCAAATGATAGAAAATGATGACGAATGATGAAACTAATGGAAACAATTTAAAAAATGATGATTTTTCATGATGAAACATGATGAAAATGATGAAAAACATGAACAATCATGAACAAACAATGATGAAAATGATGAAACGTCTTAAGAATGACCAAAAATCATGAAATGATAGTAAAATTATGAAAATGTTGAAAACTGTAAAAACTAAGATAATGATAGAAAATCATGAAGATGAAGAACTTGTTGAAAAACACTGAGAACGATAGAAAAATGATGAACATGAAGAAAAACATGAGAACGATAGAAAAATGATGAAACATGATAGGAAAATGCTGAACGTGATGAAACATGATAGAACAAAGGAGAAACATAAGAAAAGAATAATGAAAAATGTAAACTGATGAAAAATGATGAAAATGAAAGAAAAAGAAGAGTATGATGAAAAACAATGAAAAATCATGCAACGGATAGAAAATCATGAAAAGTATTGAATTAATAAGAAATGAAGCATGGATTAAAACAAAAAAGGCGGGGGGTTGGGTCGGGGGCAGCCCCCCCGTTTGCAAACAAAATGATCTGGATGTGGTGGCATGATACTAATGGTTACAGCCAAGGTTTTCGGAGGGTTCGAAGCCTCTAGGATCGCGGTCTCTAGCCGAGGCTGTGGGCACAACGATCGAATATGATGATACGTGTCTTCCTTCCTTCCTTCCTTCCTTCCTTCCTTCCTTCCTTCCTTCCTTCCTTCCTTCTCCTTCCTTCCTTTTACGCATGTTTTACTTTTTTTTGGATCCTTCGTTCCTTACTTCCTGGCATAGGATGTCCCTTTGATTTCCGCTGAAACAGGATATACTGATTTTATTGATCCTTATTTGATTTTTAATTGATCCATATTCGATTTTTTGTTGATCCACATCTCCACCAGGTTCTTAGCAGAGTTTGCGCTCCAGATCGCCTTGCAAGGAAACCTGACCTTAGCAGCCTTAGCATGGACCTCTCAATCAGCATGTGCGTCTTCTGAGTGGTTTTGAACGGTGTGCGTGCTGCATGACGGATCTGCGGACCCTGCTCCCCTGCTAATCGTACAAGAAACACATGACGTCGTTCGTGTTGCTGGACTATGGCGTGTTGCTCGACTATGGCGGGTCTGCCGTTCGCATCAAAGGATAACTGAATGGCTTCGCACCCACAATGTGACCCATGTCGTTCCATCCTCGGGCTCTCCACCTCTGGAAGATACTGAGAGTTAGTCTTCTACTTTCTGATCTTGGTTTGTAACCGGCGGCTGCTCATGCAGCTGACTAGCCCAACAGTTACCGTGCTTTTCTTTGCTTCTCAGAGGATTTGGCATGGCATACTGCGTGGCTACTGTACTCCTGGCCTCCTTCTCCGCAAGCCAGCTGGGCTCCGCATTGAACTGGATGCTGCCTCCTCAAATGTTGTTTTTTCATCATGTGCTTTTTGCGCAGAGCTATGCAACAAAAAATTGCATTGCAAGCAAGGCTCCTGGGACAGAGGAGGCTTTCATCACCTCATCCAACGGCAATCCCAGTCGAGCAGCCTGTCTGCAAAGGATGCAGGATTATCTCTGTGGGCCCATCAGGGTCATCGTGTATCAAGCCTTTCTGGCCATTCGCTGCTCATACTTCCTGGAATCCGCGAAGCAGGCATCCAGGTTGCGCGTATGATCGCACATGATTGCAATACAGTGATAGCACCTCCTGCACTCGCGCTCGTACTCCTGCTGAGCTCGCAGTTCGCGATCCCTCACATGCAGAATTATCGGATGACGTTTCCGCTGAATCTCTCCATGTCATGGAATCATGCTAACCGTCGCCAAACACACGCTGCCATGGCCTCGCACCTTCCCAAACCGATCCTCTCGATTAGGATAGACCAGAACCCTTCAAGTGCAAAGGATTGCAACACATTGATCAGTTGCCTGTCAGCAACTCAGATGTCGCGCTGCTTTCAGAGTCAGAGGTCACGCAAGTTGGCGCAAGGCTTGCTGTCATCTGATCTCAGGCAGTGCAGAACCGAAAGCTCAGGACGGCATAAGTTTTGCCTCTTCTGGCTGCAGTAATAAATGCAGAAAAATAAATGCAGTACTACTCCATCCAACAGCTTCGCGCAACAGCACCAACTGTCGTGCATACGTGGGAAGCTGGCACGCAGCAACCATCAGCAGCCATTTCGGAACAAGGCGTGTAGCATGGCCCAGCAACCAGTATGAACAGCATGATGGGGCGCCCGCTTCTGCCCGGAGGGTACCTGAAAGCGCGGGGCAAGCTCCAAACAGGCTGCAAGAATCGCTCCTCGAGGGTAGATGCAATCCAAAACCCGCGTCCTGCTCTCGATTCCTGCCCCCAATCCTCCAGAACTCCAAGCTTCGCAGCGTCACACCCAAGCTCTCTCACGAGGAGCTTTCGTGACGTCCAATGTCGGAATGGGATCCGTTCTGCAGCTGGTGCTCTCTGGGCGTGAGAATGCCCTCTTAACTTTTCAATGCCACACAACCGTTCCGAGACTTGAGCAGGGGTCTCAACACCCTTCCCAAAAATCATCGTGAGCTGCATCGCAGCAATTGGGCAGTTGGCTAAAGCCGGGATCATCATAAGTTCTGTAGGCAGCATTTCAGGGTGGCGGCCTGCACCGCGATCTTGATCGTGCGCGCTAAACCGCAAGCCGCAGGAGAATGACTGGGAGGATTCCAAAGTCTGCAAACTGACTCTGGAAGGGGGCCTCCTTCTGAGAGCCAACACCACAACGTACGAGTAAGCTCCAGAAGAAGAAAACGCCATAAGCGCACCGCTTCTACAAGATGCGACATGCCTCGATATGGAAAATGTGCCGAACGCCGTGGAGCTCAAGGGAAAACCAATGTTAAACAGCGACTGCGTAACAAAGGATCTCCAATTCCACAGGGGCCCATGGACACGCCATTCACTCTTGTCAATTCCAGCAAACATCATTCCCAGAACTAAACCCTGCACATCTGTACTGAAACATGTCTAGGTGTAGGCATGTAAGCTTGCATCGCAAGCCTGAAGACCTTGCAGCACCAAGCCACGCATCCCATGCCCTAGTATCCTCGCCTGGCCTCTGCTCCTTTTCCTTGCTGACTTTGAAGCTGCCAGGAGCTCTCTTGAAATCCTCGGCCTGGCTTGGTACTACGATGAAGCCGTAAAAAAAAGCACGCCTTGAAAAGGCCTTCGACAGGAAACCGCACATCTCCTGAAGCATGAAGGCTTCGTTGCTCTGCAAGCATCCCGAAGAGTCAGATGCATCATCGTAGCGCATCAGTCAGCAGTGGCAGTTCCAGTCCTCCAGCGACTTTGCACTCTTGAAATCCTGGCGCCGGTCAAACAGAAAAGAACGGCAANNAAAAAAAAAAAAAAAACAGATCAAGTTGCCTCTAGTAGCTGGAACTCGGTCAGCTCAGCTTTGGCCATCCGTCGACAGTGGAAGATGAGGGTCGACCTGACAGGCCACAGCTGCCATACCTGGCCCAATTGCCTTCTGCGGCCTTTGATCTGCTTTGGACTGAGGCACAGTGGTGGCGCAGGCAAGTGCTTGGAAACGTAGTCCAGGTAGAGCCGCGCTTTGGCAAGGCCATCCTCACTTTCACAGCTGAGTGTGGTCACAGAGGTTGGCCACGGCTGGCCTCTGGAACGGGTGTTGGCTGCACATCCTGCGCGGCAGAGTGTAGCCAGCCTTCTTTCGCTCTTGATTTTACACTACACTAAATAGTTTGCAAGCCAGATCCGGAGCCAGTACCCTAGATATCTTACGCTGCCCCACTTGGCACCTCTCCAGCATCCTGGCTGTGGGAAAGGAGGATCTTACGCTCCTGTGAAGAGGCTACAAGCACTCTTCTCCAGAGCCAGCCTCTCAGCCTCTGTGCCATAGCCTTGTACCAGAACCGGTGCTGCGGTGCTTGTCATGATGCCTTCCCTGTCTCTCCTTCCGCAGCTGCTTCTTTGTTGCCACCTGGCCGCTGTAGTCATCTCGATTCCAGTGAGGTGCTCAGGCCTATGTAATCACCAGATAGGCCAGCAGATGTTGCGAATTGCCTTCAGCTGCTCCTCGGCATTCAGTTTTGCGCCAGCAGCCTTCCAAACCAGCAAAAGCTCTTTTAGAGACGCAGAGTCTCCACAAGAACGACCAGACTCTCAAGAACGCTGCCACACTTTTGCATGCCATCTGCACAATCAGGCGCACGTTCTCCAGCAACAGGAACAGCTTCACGCAGATGTGAACTACAAAGGTGCAGAAAATGTCAGTGTCAAGTAACCTGCTTGTCGATGAGATTCTGAACTTGGCGAAGTTTTTTATCCACCTGCACTACTTTCAAGGTCTGTTCAAGGCTTTGAGATGACAGGCTCAGAGTGCCTTCCTCAAAGCTCTCTTGGAATCGTGAGCACCTCCCATGATTGTGCAGAAAATGCGGGCCATGCGGCATACAGCAAACACAGGCGATGGCACCGGCTACTAGCTCCAACCTTGATATCCGCAATCATGCGCATGGCCATTCTCTTATTTCCATCCTAATCCATGCTCTAGATTAACAAAACTCTCTAGATCTAAAGAAAATTCTCGGGGCCCAAAATGGGATTCAAAGACTATTTTAAACGCAGAGGCACTTTTTGGGCCTTTCACCCCCGAGATTTAAGAAAATTATCCGCAAACCCTAAAAATATGGGACCAACTACGTTTTATGTTCTAGAACTTAAGCTTACACCTCACCTGTTCTGTGGTTCTAGAAAATGGTAGTAGGGACGTACTAACTGTAGACTTCAGAGAGGACCTGCAAACAGGATTTGCTTACTAAACTTTATTGGGAATCTCAGGGCCAAACATTGCTTCCTGAGCTACCCCTTACGAGTGCTGCTTCATGGACTAGTTAATAGAAACTCCACCCAGAATAATAGAAAATGTCCTGACCATCTTAATCAGATTTACATGGCTTTTTAATCAGTTGATCTTAGTTGGAGTCCAATCAGATTTGAGGCTGCAATACTTGTGGCATTCAAAAAATTAAAGAGCAGATAGGGTCCAGCAAACAGGACTTGCTTACTAAACTTTATTAGGAATTTCACGGCCAAACATTGCTTCCTGAGCTACCCCCTTACGGGTGCTGCTACATGGATTAATAGAAAACCACCCCAGAATAATAGAAAAATCCCTGACCATTTTACTCCGATTTCAATGGATTTGAATCAATCTTATATGGATTTTCATTGGAGTCCAATCAGATTTAAATGGATCTTAATTCGGGACATATTTGATTGTAATCGGAGCCGAATCAGATTTCAATGCATTTTCAAATGTTCATTAGATTTATATTGATTTTAATTGGAGTCCAATCAGATTTCAATGGATTTTACTTAGATTGATAGTGATGTTATTTAAAGATCAAAAATTTTTAGTTAGATGTATACTGATTTTAATCGGAGCCGAATCAGATTTCAATGGAGCTTCATTAGATCTATATTGATTTTAATGGGAGTCCAATCAGATTTCAATGGATTCCAATTGGATTGATACTGATTTTATTTGGAGTTCAAGAAGACTTCAATGGATTCTAATTTGATTTATATTGAATGTAATTGGAGTCCCATCAGATTTCAATGGATTTTAATGAGACTTATATTGATTTTAATCGGAGCCGAATCAGATTTCAATTGATTTTGATTCGATTTATATTGATTCTATTTTCATTTCAATGAGATTCAAATGCATTTTAATTGAATTTATATTGATTTTCCGGGACCCCAATCTGGGATTCCGTGGACGTCGTTTACAATTAAAATCTCCTTCTGGCATCTGAGGCCCCTGTAAAAGTAAGGCTTTTCTGTTAATTTCGGAGGGGCAGGGGGGGGCGCCCTTACTAATCAAGAGCACGGATTAAAAAGTTGACCCCGTTGCACATTGAGCCCCGTCCATTAGCTGATGTTGCTGCATCAACTTCACACCACCAACCCACCCACCATCACCCACCACCGCCCAACCTTCTGCAAAAAACTGTTCTTGAGCTTCTTCTAGCATGCGGGCGAAACGAAGAATTCAAAGCCAAAACGAGCAACCTGGAAACCAACTTTGATCCCACAGGCCAAGACGGCTGACACAGAAATTTGAGAGCAGCAAAATCGGCAGCAAGAACTGCAGAGTCGGAAGCCGCAAAGGTTGATGTGAAACCAAGGCTGCGCATCGGAAGCTAAAACATCGGGCAATTCTGAAAAATTGAATAAATTCACCGGATGTGTTGTGGAAGCATGGGCCCAAGGAATACCATTCCCCCCACGTAGAAGTGAAGGGAGGGTAGAGTGGGACAAAGAGAAGCTGGAAGTCACGGCCATTCACAGCTTGATGGTGCAGAAGCTGCATGGACGTAAGTAGGCCTGCTTCAAGAACAGACCCTTCTAAACCCAAACCAACCAGGCCATGCTACAGAAGGCAATCAAATTCCATCAAGACAAGGCAGACTGCAGCTTGCAGAAGAGACCATTGAACACAGCTCCAGAAGTGCAGAGCAGCCATATGCAGCCATGGACCATGGATATTCGGATGTTGCTCATACAGCAACATGTCTTGTACAGAGTTTGTTCAACCATGCTGGCCTCTTGAGGCACCGGAAAACAAGCAAGGGTCGTCAAGCATGCCCTCTGCTGACATGACCTTGAATCATGGCTCAGAAGTCTGCAAAAGCAGAACATGAACAACTTGTACAACATTTGGCTGCTTTGTCTGTGCCGCCAAGGCCACCCCGTCAGCTTGGGTCAGCTCAAGGTTTGCCGCCACATCCGCCTGAGATGTAAAGCACTGCAAAGCTCACAGATATCAGCAGAACCAACTAAGACTCACAAGCGACTACAAGAAGCTCAGAAAACTGAAAATCCCCCGAAGACTCTGGATCACAACAGCTTGTCACCAGGTAAGGATTTGCTGCCCTAAATTGAAGCCAGGGTGCCCACGACTTAATGTTGCCGTTGGCAAGAATTGGCACGCGCACCACTCTCTTGATGGCGCGTACCTGAAGATCGAACTGTGCTATGAACACTGCAGCTGTGATTCTGAGGAAGTAACCTGCTCCAGATGTGCTGGACCATCTCGTCGATGTGTTGGCGTTCCGCGGTAACGAGCATGCACTGCAATGAGGCTGGCACCCGACGCCTCAAAGCTGGGGCGAGGGGCAGCAGGATTTCGCACTTCACGCAGCACATCTTTGCACCTCCAGCTGCCTTACAAGCTCCAGTGTCTCCTGGGCTATCCGATCAAGTGAATACTGATGGAAGATGTGTGCTGGCTCCTCTAGCTCATCCAGCAGGCGGATCTTGCAGAACACAGGGATGGGGAGCGCCTGCAAAGACTGGCTTCAGGCAGAAAAGCAGTGCATTTGAGACATGTGAGACATTGCGCCTCTGAAAGCCGCTTGACGATGCTGCAGACCAAGCCCCGATCTTTCTTCTCCAGCAGATAGGCCTGGAGTTTTGGGAATCCTTTTCAAGGCTGCCGGCGTGCACCAAGCTCGCCGGCAGCACTCCAAAGTGCTCGGCGTGTGCCTCATGGTTTTTTCTTAGATTCAAGGCTTGTAGATGCACCATCTTATCTGTCTCAGACGAGATGCTACACGCTGAGGGCACCCCAAGTTCAAGTCAATCGCATCAACACCTGGAAAGGCAAAGCATCGCAAAGCCCTAGAATGCGGGAGAGCTGGCTTCAGACAACGAATCCATGTCAATGAACAACAGCTGCTCAGCGGATTCGGCAGTATTCCTCTGAAGTTACGACCAGGTGCCGGACGGTCTGCAATATGGCGAGATGCGGCGAGCAGCACCTGCCAAATAAACTCGTCGCAGACAAAATCCAACTTGACTAACATGCAACATGTCGTACTTGCACTTGCACACACTAAGAATGCCGGCACGTAGCTGCAGCCCTAATCAGAACCACCGGCACTGGCCCCAAAGACAACACAATATCTGGACAGCATTTGCCCTTGAAGTTGCTCAAACAAGCCCAAAGAACCCCAAGAAGTTTCGGCTGACTTGAATCGGCGCAAGGCAAATATGCATGGATGCAAACGCCGTGCCTACCTAACAGTACCAGCATGCCGTCGCAGCCGCAATGTGATTACAGCTTTGTGGATGGAAACTTGACTTGCGCACTCCAGATGGCTCTGGGCCCAGAGGTGCAGTACATCAGATTTTTGTGGGCCAGTACCGCTGCTGACAGCAACAAACTAGTGCAAACACGTGAGGAAGGCCAGTTGCGCCGGCCTTGCAAGGATCAAGAGCCTTCAAGAGGCGACTAGGCAACGCTCTTCTTTCTTGGCGTCTGCGCGTCCTTGTGCCTTCTGGTGCACGAACCTTCCCTGCACCTCCCCTGTCAAGCGTCGCAACCCCCCAGTGCGGCATAGTGCGGCCGTAGCTAGATTGTAACGATATGACTTACGGGCGGCATGGTGATTTCAGAGATGCTGCGTAAGAACGACCTGAGCGCGGCCATTGTTTGTACTGGTCTAGCAAGAACAGGTAGCGCCACTGCCAGCTTCCTCACCTAAGCTAACAAATCCGGGCGTAACTATGCGTCTAAATGCGTCTGATAAGTACCGTCCGTAGCCTACTGAGGGTGAAGTTCATATCGGCATGGACTGCTCAATCTTCATCTCCTGGTGGCTTGCATCATGATGTGGGAGTTAACAGGTTGTGCAGAGTGTCAGCTAGAATTATTGGCTGGTTAAGCTTCGCGTTGTTGGGGATATTTCTGCGGCTAGCACAATCTGCTGAGGCCGCGTGCGCAAAAGCGTTTCTTGCAAGCATCCAGTGAAAGACTAGCAGCGATGGTTTCCTCATGATGTCTTGGCCCCTAGGCGAAGGTTGTGCAGGTGGCGCGATCTGGCTGTGAAATGCTTTGCAAGTTCTGGTGCGTGGCATCAGACAGCACCTGCTTGAAAACATCTTCTTCTACTCCATGCACCCTCGGATACTGCATGTTACAATGCCCATTGCATGCCTTTATGAGAATTAAAACATGTGTTCAAAAACCTCTACCCTCCCAGAGTGAGCTGTGAAATGCATGAGCACCAGCACTTCAATTGCCTCGGAAGGTACTACAACAACCATCTCCATCTGTCTGCACGGGCGTCTGATTGTAGCAGGCCAGCCTCTGGATCATTGCCACAGAAATGTGCCACCAGAGGCCTGTCCTAGGCCAAGTCAGCAACAGGAGTTCATAACCTGAGAAGACATGTGAGCTTCTGTGGAACATATGCATATGCTCTCCTCCGGGCAGGTCTGGAACCCATTCTGTGGCGCAGCTCTGTAGTCTGCATCCTTGGAAAATGGGCCGGAGTAGATCCTGGCACTGCCGGTTCAACCCACACCGGTGCGACACATGTGCTAGCGTGGGGGCGGACATAGGCGTGTAACACAGCTGCGCCCCAAATCGGCGAGTCATCATCCTGACGCAATGTCACAAGACCTTCAACAGACAAGCGGTACTGTCCACAAATGCACGTCCTGAAAGGCAGTTCTGAACCACCGACCATGGGCGCAAGGACATAGCGATGCGGAGGCAACTTGAAACCTGCGAACGGCAGGAAGTTTGCTGACAGTTAGCAAGCCTGCTCTCGGAATGCAAAGTCAGCAGGTGGTACGTGGTTGCGGCACCGGCACCGGCGGAATTTCGGTACTGTCGCCTTGCAAGGCTGCAGGACACGCAAGGCTATGCGAACGTTGACAGGGGAACCTGCAGGATCTGGCCTGAAAGCCGAGCTTTTTTGTTGGGGATGCGTTCTGCAACTGAGGATTTGCGCTTTGCATGGCGTACCTTGTGCGATGATCTTCGATGTTCACAAATGCCCCAGCCCGCCACATTTTCAGCATCCACATGTGCCGGGCCTCCGATGCAGCCAGGACCTCGGCTTCAGAAGGTACATGGGCCTTGGGGCTTGCTCATGAATCGCCTAACTGAGGTGAAAGCCGAAACTGTGCCGTCTTCCCATGCTACCTGTGCAGAATGATGGAGATGCACAGGCCCCAAATCATCGCCTGTGTCTATACGCCTTCAGCCGATCTCCACGATGCTTAAGGAAGGTGCAGGGGTACCATGCCTCGGAGCATCTCGGCGCACATGCCACTGGACTGCATCTTTCAACTTAAACGAAGTTGCCTCATCAGGTTGCCAATATCCATGCAGTTCGATCCCAGGGGTCAAGTCATGCTGCATGCGGAGCTCCAGCGTGAGGGCTGTTGGCTTGCTCTGGTCATCTCTGGTCACAATGCTGCACTTATACTTAAAACGGAGCCTGAACACACAGCTTGTGCTTACATCACTCTTGATATTGCGTGGCATGCAAGCCCTTCATTCTGAAACAGAACCGCATTCTGAATCTTCTCAGGCATCTGAAGCGATCAATGCACCAATCTCAAACATCAGTCAAGACGGAGACGTGTCTTTCACACCAAGAACGCGCGTCGGATCAAGTAAGGCCGCATGCAGTGCGACTCCTCTCCTGATGTCGGAGCTCCGCCAGTGGGCCAGGACTCTTTCTCCAGGCCTCTCATCGAGACAACCGGTCAACTTGCCGTCCTCCATGCGCTTAGTCCCTGCGCAGGCTCACCCCTTCCGAAGTCTTCGAAGCAGGTCGTCACAAGCATGAGGACACAGCAGGACGCACGAGAACTCTTGCACGTAGGCAGATGCGGTTGTCGCCCCTGCAATCAAAGCATGCAAGCGAGCGCTTTGTGGCGGGTACTTCCCTGGAGCAGACCTGCTGTGGTGGGTCAGCATGGGACGTCAGCGCGTTCCCATAGAGGCAGCGCTGTCTGAAGCTGGTGCCCTCCAGTCCAAAATCTCAAGCCTGGCAAAACACTCAGTCATCCAGCCAGTTCGAGACATCCACCTCTAATTGCTCGTAAGAAGCGCGGCCGCAAGAGCGCTTTTGGATTGCTGCGTCTGTACCCGGCAGCGACCCGTTCACGCTTCGCTGGCTTGCAGCAATTCCATTCATCTTGTTGGATCTATTTTCCTTTTGCTCGCGGGATGGTGCGACGGTTTTCGACTTCACGCTTCTACTCGATAACGGCCGGTCTCCGGCAGTTCGCGCCTGTGATTGGCATGGCATGCTCTCACGCGAAACATGTGGAGCTGAGGCATGTCGAGGGGTTGCGCTGCAGTGTCGCGCGTGTTTCTCTAGGGCCTCCTGCGAAAAGCGACGCCCACAGCGACTACATTCGCAAAGTCCGTCTAGTCCGTCTGCCAGCCATGACTCCTTTGGCTTGACCATCAATGGTGGCAGCTTCTTGCCATTTTGAAGATCTTGCCGAGCTGCAGGAATATGCTGCTCCCCTGGAGTTCCAGCAAGCAGCTTCCGGACCACATCAAGCTTGGCAGGCTTTGGCTTGGATTCAGGACACCGTGTCTCATGCTTGGCGATTCGATCAAACCGGAACCTGCGATGACAGTACGAACATTCCTCCAGCATAGACTCTGCTGTGGATGAAGGCAGTTGCTCTGCAGCATTCTGCTGATCAGTCTTGCCGTCCAGAGCATCCAGAAACTCCTCAGGGATTTGCTAATGCTTTGCACACACGTTCCTTTGATTCGCGCTATTTCCACAGTAGCCTGAAGGGTCGACTCAGGCAGTTGACCAGGAAGTATCAAGTGAGGCTCAGGACCTGCACCTGGGAGTCTGACGTTGGGTCTTTGAGTCCCGAAGCACGAAGCCTTGCCTGACTTGTTTGTGTGCAGGACGAGCTCGAAGCCCAGAGCCTGTCGCAGCGTTTGCAGTCGCATCAGAAAATCCCCGGTTTTTCCATGCTGCTCCTGCAAGATCCTCTTCGCTGCATCCCACTTTCCAATAGCCTGGAGCGATTTCTGATTGTTGGCTTCTTTCATCTGGGACTCATTTTCCAAAAAACAGTAATCTGGAAGTCTGTGCAGATTAAGAAGGTATTTATCTGCTGATATCAGTGCACGCCTTCCAACGTCTACAGCTCGAAATGGCAAAGGTACGCGGTTTGCCTGACTTCCTCGTCTAACTCAGTTTTTCAGTTGCAATGCTTCGGCTCAGCAGAAGAAATCGCGGGCACGTGGGTTCTGCCATGTTCAACAAGCTAAACCTGACCATCATGATGCATTGGGGGCAAAGCTCCATGCAGGGAATGGCACGTACTATCCCGAAGCCTCTGACACAGCCGGATTTGAAAGACGCAGTCGACGATATTTCTTCTCCTTGCCGTCAGGGGAGGGGACTGCAAGAGCAGAGCTGACTTGGCCTCACGAAACCTTCCTCCAGAAAGCACGCGTTCCGGGCAACATCCCGAAGCCGATCCAGCGTGAGCGCAAGCATAGCGCCTTGAAAGCTTCTGACTTGGGCAGCATGCACTTGAATAGCCTCAAGATGACCGAACCTCTGAGAGCCGGACGGGACTCCTCGTCACCTGCACTCTCCTGACAAAAGCTTTCCAGCAGCAACATCGCTTGTGGTGCTGGGCGCATGCTTGGTTCTGAAGGAAAGGCTGAGTGTCATCATAACACAGCATTCCAGTTGGGTCTGCGAAGGGTTTGGGCTTCATTTTGGCAGCCAAACATGCCCTGATCTTGCAACAATTACAGCCAAATCAGAACCGTTTGTGTCAGCTAGATTTTCCAGAAACCCCATGACCCCAGTGGTACGAAATATGTTTCATCTGGGCTTCAGCTGTCACAGGACTTGTTGGTGCAAGTGATGGTTGGGACATACTAATTCTCCTGTATAAAAGTAAATTGTGACCGGCTTTCATTGGATGAGAACGCACAACATCTGTTCAGGCACAGCCTGGGCAATCTCTGTCTTCAGCAAGTTCAGCTCCTTTGTCACCTGTGGAGGCAGGGGACATCCCACGTGACAAAATCCCAGACACTCAGGTACAATAAGCTGCACACAGTTGCAGACGTGGGGGAAGGCTGAGGATCCTGTGCTCCAGCTTCGGGATTCCAACTTGCTACAAAAGATCAACGAAGATTCTGAGGCGGTAGCACTAGATGCTTCACGCATCGGTTCAGTATACTTCTCCGCAAGGGACACATGACCTTCTTGGTTGAGACGCCGCCGGCAATCTTCCTGGAAAGGCAACATTCTGGATTCGCCAGTTAGTCATGTTTCATGCGCAGCCCTGTGGGAACTCTATGGAAGGCGTACGGCAGGGCTATGGAGGGCATTTGGTGGTATTTGGGGGTGAGCCAGTACTGGCAGTAAGAAGGGTAGGCGGGTGGATGGTTTTAGGAAACGGTTCCTAAGGGATGACGGGGGATCCGGGGGCCGGGTTGTTGCCCCTCTCCCTTCTTTACATGTGGCTAGCCATGTCACCTTTCCCTGCAGCCTTCTCGCCCGTGTAGATGCCTCACGCGCCGTTCCTGTTAGCAAGATGCAGGCCCGCGCATCCCGCGCTCCAGCACCCTCTGTTGTCGCAGACGATGTTCTCCCTTCCCTTTCTTTCCGCAAACCCTTCCCTTTCGCCACTGGCGCCTCCCCCCTTGCGCCCACCTGTGCCCTTCCCACCGTCCCTCCTCCTTCATATCACGCTTCCCCCCTTCCCTGCCTTCCTTGACCCCCCCGTCCTTCACACCCACCTCCACCTTCCAACTCCAGCGAGGCGGCGGACCGCGCTAACGTTAAAGTCAATACTTGCATGGCTGCGGGAAATGCATTCCCAACCCCGGGCTTCCCATGCCCCCTCCTACACGACCCCAGGAACCTCAGGGATCATGGGCCATCAACCCCTGCACACGTGCCAAGCCCGACGATGATCTGTCTTTCAAAACGAGTCAGCACTCATAGGGCTCGTGCCACTACTCGTACCACCAATTTCTGAAGCCTTCATGAATCTCACCCCCCCCCATCTCCATGAGATAAGATTTTTGCTACTCCGGCCGCAACCACCTGCAATCCATATATGGTGCTTGCAGTTTCCATGATAATTAGGGCGCCTCATGGCGCCTCCTTATGATAAACCAGATGAGTATGATCATTTCGGGCCTCAACGTTTGGTTCTGGCGATGCTGAAGTACAAAATGTGCATCATTCTTGCCGGTCCGCCAAACTTCACTGCCCGGCTGGCCGCACAAGGGCTCGTTGCTTCGAAGTGGCAACAGGCATGCGGCGCGCTGAAGAACAGAATTGGTGTACCTAAATCTGCAAATTCACCTGTTATTCCTCTTATCTGAATCATTGTGAATCCATTGTATATTCCATGACATAACAGTGAAAACCACGTACAACCATGTGCCGCTTGGCTTGCTTAGCTTCCGAGAGTAGCGAGTAGCATTTGCAGTCTTTGCCGCTTCCGCGCAACGTTTTCAACTGAATTTCGGGATGGCTTTCGCGAGAAGTCCAAAACTAGCGCTCAAGTTCCCACACACGGAGGCTTTCTCAAAAAGCATGCTTCCACGAACCATGCACGCATTGTCCGCGCAGAAGTGCTTCCGCAGAGCTTCCACGCCCTTCCGCGCGCATCGGGAAAATTGCTTTTCGATGACAATTCTCTTGAATACTGTGCCCGTCCAATATTATTTCCTTTCCATACTGTAGGATTGCAACGATGTCCAGCTCTGCGCAAACACCTATCACCTCATCTTTGCTGCACATGACTGATGTTGCCCTGCATGAGCATGTTGTCTACTTATTCATCAAGTCAGCAGGCTGCCAGTGCTGTGCCACTCTCCCACAGCCTCGTGCTCGACGATCTGGAGCAAACCCAAGCCTGGAACGACCAAGACTTATGAAAACTCTGGATTGATACCCACCATCTGGAAAAACCTACTCAATGAGCTTGCACTACACTTTACGCAACTGCACTGCTTGCCTGGCCACAAAAGAACACAGCTGGAGGAATTTCAGCGGTCTCGTGTTTTGAGCTGATGAGGCAATCGAGCAGTCACCTAACCCACATAACACAACCTCACTCGCCACCAGGAACAGGTGAGACACATCAAGGCCAAATCAAAGAATTCGGATATCAGGGCGGACTTCCCGCATGAAAGAAGTTGAAAGCGTCTAGAAGCTGAATATCGAAGCACAGGCCACAAACATTTGTGGGCGAGAAAGGCAAGGACCTGTAGCAACAACAGGGCACAGAAAACCAATAATCTCCGAACCAAGAGGACCTCGTGAAGCAAGCATCCTGAGTGGAGCCAATAGAGGACTGGTGTCGGAATAATCCGCGGAGACTGACCAGATGTGAATCGTGTGGCAGGGCTAGACATGAATGGGGATCCATCCTGCTCCCGCAATAGACTAGGGTCCTAACCTTGATGCCGAGCACCGGAACATCCCTGAAAAAACAAATCTCGGCACACCCCGGCTCTAGCCTCACGCAGCTGCTAGATATCACCAGACCGCTTTGTAAGCTTCGGCCCCAACAGTCGCACTGGCAGGACAGGACATTAGCCACACGCCGCGAGTCCCCTGCAGTACGAACCATACAGAAAAGAATCAGTAATTAGCACGAGCAAAGTAATGTCCGAGTTTTGCCAAATTGTCCGAAATGACAGCCAGTTTCGGGGAAACTAGTGAATCTTTTTTTGCTGGAGGGGTAAATAGCGGCAATTTCCACGCAACAGAATTCCAAAAAACTGGGTTTGCCGGAACCGAGGCCTACACTACTTGCACTGCTAAACACTTTCATGGATTTGAGGGGATAATGTATCGAAAAGGAACGACAAGCATCTCGGTATGAGCATAGCAGGAGTTCATGGCGTGAGCAGGCTAGAGGTTCAGAGAAATCGAACAGGTTGTAGCTGATCACACTCCAAACGAATACATGGGAGCCAGATGCAAAAAAAGGCGGCGATCATCAAACGCACCATCACCGCCGGTGATCAAGCTCGACACCCGCTCGTGCAAAGAGAAAAGACAGTCATGCAGCTTTTGTCATTTGCCAATGCTGCCAGGATGGGCTGCAGGTGTGAGCTAACCTGGACTGAGCAATGTTCAGACGCTGCACCATTGGCAATAGTATGGATGGCATCGGTTCCAGCCGCACGGTCGCCGCAGCGGCAATGACAGCACTAGTTCCGGCTAGTCAGTGCTAGCTTTTGCAGCAATGCTCTTCTTGAAGTCTCTTTGCACGTGATAACATCAGATTGCATGGCTGTGTTTTGGAGCACTAAGTCCTGCATGCGGCAGCTTGCGATAACTTCAGACAGCAAAATGCCACAACTGTTCTGGCGCGCCTTGCTGGCCGCAAATTGAACACAGGAAGAATCCGCGGGGATCCAGGCCTCAGGTCAATGTTTGCTGGGGGCGGGCATGAAAATTGCTCTAGTGTCCACACAAATACTGTGGTCAAGGCTTCCGATTTCACCAGCCTCTCCAGCATCATCTGATGTGTGCACAACAGGGACATCCAGCCTCGATCTTTGCTAATGCTGTTTGCAGTGCCAGAGACCTGTCCTTGCCGCATGCGAAAGCAACTGGCACAAAGGCCATCGGGAAGATCATGAGAGATATGTGCCAGTCCTGCCATGTTTTGTGAAGCTCCTCAGACTTGCTGGGCACGCCCTGCCGACTCGCTCCTTCCTGCAAGATGGAACACAAAGCAGGCACTTATCCTTTTCGCAATCGCGCCTCTCGCAAGCGCATGCGCTTGCAGCGGTTAAGGTGGTCTGGAAGATCATCCTTTCGCACCTTGACCACACACAGCTGAAAGATTGTTTCCACGGTGAACAAAGTGAGGCTGAAAGGATGCTGCCGCTCAAATTGCCTGTTCGTTGCTACTTCACCAGTCGCAGCATGGATTTAGTGCGCTTGCGCAAGAAAAGTGCTTCCTGCAATCGAGCTGACACATTTGGAAACGACGCAGTGGCCGCAAAAACGCATCTCCCACTGCAAGGTTTCAGCTTCTGTTTGTAGCGAGCTTTGGGAACACAGTTCCTGATTCACAGACTTTCGTGACTATGGTCGCTGAATAAGATGTATGCTACGCGTTGCCATCATTCAATCCAACCCGAGGTGAAGCTGCCACAAGCAGCACATCGCAGGCAGGAGCTGTCCTTCATGCCTTCAAAAAACTTCAAAACGAGAAGTTACCATCTCCTCGATTGCCAAAAGGCAGCTCGATGATCCACTGCCAGCAGAACGCGGCGTGTTCTGGTGCCATTCTGTTGCCAACACTTTAACACCAAAAAAACAAATTCATTAAAACCCATTTCGTAAAAAAAAAATGAGGGCCAAATACTTTATCGATAATACTTCTTAAAACTTGGAATTTGCAGAACTGTGCTTGACAAAAACTGGCTGCGCATTACCAAATCAAACTCGCCCTAGGGCGTTTTGGGCAAAGCCCTAACGATCGCTGATGGAATTACAAAAGTAAACACTAGGTGTGGCGAGGCGAGCACAGCTGAGCCGCTAAAGAAACAGGTATATAAGCTTCCGCCCGCGAGCTTCCGCGGACCTTCCACGAAACCTCCGCGAAGACAACTGACCGGTTTTTCGACGCCGTGCTTCCGCGGGGCTCTTCTGCGGACGTTTTCGTCTAAGGTGCTTCCGCCGCTCTTCCGCGAAAGGGATTTCTAGTCTTCAGCGTTATCCGTCCAAAGCCCGAGCGGACATTGAGCGCGAACTTATTTAGAAGGGCGGGGTTGGAGCTGGCCTTAGAAAGTTCAAACCAAAGGCGGTCACTCGGTAACTTATTCAAAGGGGGAGTTGGGGTGGTTGTTCTTGGTTCAAACCAGAGGCGGTCCCTCGGGAATTGGTACTGCAGTAAAAAGGAGTGGCTAAGTAGTCCCCAACCCATCCCATAGCTTCCGCGGGGCTTCCGCGGAGCTTCCGCGGAATCCCCGTCACTTCATTAGTTCCAGGGACCCGGTCCCGGGAAAGTATCTCCGTGGTGGCTCCCTTATTGCCAAAGCATAAAAACAACTCTAGTGACGAAGTGCGTGGGATTTACCGGTTGCGGCGTCTCCAGCGCCCTGCCCAGAATGCATTAGGGCTTTGCAAGTACATGGGGATCTTCATTTTAGTGTTTAGGGTGTTGGGGGGAGCCACATTACGGCTGAATTTATTCTGAAGTTAAGAACCTTCCATCTCCATAAGCTGTTGCTCGGGATTCGGCGGATTGAAAAAAAGAGCTTCCGCAAGAGCTTCCGCAAGCGAAGTGCTTCCGCGAAAGCTTCCGCGATCTTCCGCGCGCACAGTGGGAACCGCTTTTCGGAACATGTCGCCAGCCGGTTTGCGACGTTATTTCCATATCTAATTAACTTGATCGAGCGCCCATTTTTTTAACTGCTCAGCTTGATTGGGGCAAGAAACAGAATGCCATCACGAGCATGCTCGGTGTTTGGGACGTTTAAAGCCGTCGGCCTGGGTTGGCATCAAGCCAAGTCGCCGATGCGCGCATTCAATGTTGGCCGGCTGCTGCAGAATACGCTGCGGCGTCCATGCTGGGCGGACACTTGCGCTGGCAGACAAGGATGGCATCGGGACCAGGGCAATTGCAGTTGGAAAGGCCTGCCACGACATGAATCGAGGTAGACGAGGCCCTTTGCCGCACACAAGCGACATGGGGCCCAGGCAGCAGCCTGAAGTTGCTATGCACTTCGTAAAAAAAATCCGTCGCTTGCGAAATCAGACATCCTTTGCCCAATGTTAATATGTGTACCAGTATTGCTATCAGAGTCCTTTTTAACATTTGTACGAGCGTTGGTACTGGTACTAATTCATAAACGGGTACAATGTTGCCATTGATGGGCGAAAAACGTCTGATTTCATGCCTTTGGCTAGGAAAACGTTCTGAATCAAAGCTCCCTTGCCCTGTACCGGTATCAAAACCATATATTTATTTTGCATTGTATTCGTACCATTTCGTACCTGTATTACTATCCGAATTCCTTTTGTGATCTGTAGCAGAACTGGTACTTAGCAACGGCACACACCGCAAGAGGGAACCTGGCAGCCCATGTCAATTAAGGGACCGGAGAACCCCACATGTGTAGCTTAACCTAAATTTATGTGAAATGATATCAGGATATTGTCGCCCGCCAAGATAAGAAGACGTGTTCGAAGAGAAGGTGCGCAGACGAAACAATCGCTCCGAACGATGCGAGGAGCTGGCGACACGAACGCAAAGGACAACCACGATACATGCTTTTAAATTGATGACCTCAAGATCAAAGTCCGACTTCGGACATGATTTCGTGCCGTGGCGAGAGCTGTGCACGTGTATATAGATATATTTATATATATACATATATGTGTATATACATATGTATGTGTATATGTCTATATACATATGCTCACCAGTACACTAAGACTGAATCTCGGACAGCATGCCAAGCTCACACCCTGCACCAGAATTTTTTCCGTCTCACAGTAGGCGCAGATGCCGGGAAACCGCCGTTCGACCAGGTAAGTCTCACTTTGTACTCCTTACTGTATCGTTTCTGCACTGTTAAATTCTCCTTCTTGTTCGGGAAAGACGTCGTGGTCTCGATGAACTGGATGTCAATCAAGCCCATTGCACGTCCACAGGCCAGCAACGACACAAACAGACTGGCATCCACTCGAGCAAGAAGCTCAAGCAAAACAACAAACTGTCAATTGCAAATGCACATCCAAGCAAGGACAGCGAAGGACCGTCTCGAGAGCCAGAGTCTGAATCTGCACATTTTTTGGGTACCGGCGCGCGTCTTATGAGCACAGAGCAGCAGTTTTTTTTCCCTTTCCGAGAACGGACAGGCGAGCCCAAACCGGTCAGCACTCGGCGGGACAAGCTCCCGGTCACAAGGCCGCATCGCCAGAAGAGCACCCCAGATAAGCCCCCGTGACATTTGCTGCAAGTCTGCCACAACTCTTTATCCCGGGTCGCATGTTGCCAAACTGAACGGCCGTTAGGACTCTTCGCAGGAAAAACATTCCAGAGATCGCACTTGCAGCGCACAAAAAAGAATGACAGAATGATGAAATGACAACACGTCATCACGTTCCTACTTTCTGAGCAATCTCCGACATTCCAAAATACGCTCCTTCTTCTGGACCGCAGCCACCCCGAAAGCACGAGCCTCCAGTAGAGCGCGCAGAGGCCAAGAAGACACCCGCGGGCCCGCGCGTGATGAGGAATGGAGACCGTCTTGAGTGTAAACAACGGACTAATCTCAGCTGGAGCTCCGACCTTCAAAAGTTTCGACACCAAGTTCTCCTGCCCGCTGTAGCAGCCCTTGATCAACCGCAACTCATTACTCCACTTCTCAACGCTGAACACATGAAAAGCCTTGCCTTTCAGTGTCAGAGTCCGCAGGACATCCAAGTATTCATATATAAGGCCGAACGCAAAATCAAAAGCACTCTGTCGATCCTTGTCCCTCCATCCGCAACAACAAGGTGTGCAAATTGCGACGTCTGCTTGACCCTCTCGCGGCACGCAAGAACGCCAACTCCACGTACCCGCAAAAAGTTCAGTTTTCGAGAACATCTGGCAGATTAGCCTCTTCCACACCGGGACGCTGAGTAAAAATGGAGCAGTCGTCTGACTCGAAGATGTCCTTCAGCCTCTCCAAGTCGCCGCTCAGAGCCGCCCAAGCCACCGCAACACTGCGACCTTGACTGTCTGCCTCAAGCGACCAGAAGTCGGAAAAAGAAAAAGACTCCCCGCCCCCAACCCAGCCGCACACATTCCAGCGCTGAATCGCAAATACTTTCGGAACTGACGAACAAGAAAAGGGCCGCTTCTCGGACGGACCCTCCCCTTCTCCCGACCACGAGCGTGACCGATCCGCCCCTCAGCATGGAAAGCAACTCCTCGTCCCCTTGAGCCTCCTCCGCCCACCTGAAGGCCGACGTCAGCGACTCGCAGGGAGTGCCGCGAGACGTGTCCGCTCCTCGATCCAGCCAAGCTCGCACGTAAACTTTGCAAAGATTTCCTGCTGCGCGCAGAAAAAGTTGATCTCGCGACCGCGAGGCCAGCTTGCTGATACGTCTCCTGTCAATCCTACCGGGCACGTGCACGTNNTACATGTCCAACTCCACCCCCGCGCAGAAAGCACGCGGCCGGAGGGAAGGCCATACTGAAGGTGTCAGCAGTCGCAAGATTTCCGGACTGGCATTCGAAGCACGAGCCCACTCCAAGGCGATCCAATCCAGCTGATTCGCTGCGGCTCCATGATGCAGCCAGAAAGTCAAGCACGGGCGTGAAGAAACAGGTAGTGATCTCGCTCAATTGTAGCATCTCCAAGAGCCCACCCATACACTCACCTCTCATTGGGAAGAAGCCATACGCGAAATGTTCACGTGATCATGTACATATACACACACACGAGCGACAATTTGATACGCACACGTAACGCAACAACTAACCCGTAGTTATTACAAGGATTACAAGGTGTACCACGACGAGGCATCGCACTCTTTTCCAACCATGTCAACTTCAGTGGCTGGATTCCCCGTCAAAAGTTTGTCACACCAAGGTGCAACCTATGGTGTCCAAATGTTGAACAATGCTCTCGTATTACGGAGACGGATCTGAAATTGTACATTCCGGGGAATGTGAGACATGGAGGAATGTTACAAAAGTTGAAAAATTTGAAACACTTAATAAATTAGGGTGAGGAGGGTGGGTGAGACAGGAACTGATGTTCCAGGCAAGAGCACCAGCTGTAACCAAAATGGCGACGGCGCAGACACAAGCATGTAATCCGCACGCATTTGTGGTTACCAGCTTGGTG
The DNA here is from genome assembly GCA_905231905.1 of Symbiodinium pilosum. Lineage (NCBI taxonomy): Eukaryota > Dinophyceae > Suessiales > Symbiodiniaceae > Symbiodinium > Symbiodinium pilosum. Next base: position 48,932 of record CAJNIZ010009224.1, read on the forward strand.
CTAGAGAAATTGTCATTACTGACGCAAGCGTAACACACGACAATTTGATACGCACAAGTAACGCAATAACTAACCCGTAGTTATGAACTCCTCGCGGAAGAACTTGTCGGGGTATCGCTCCGCGGGCAGGAGGTCGAGTCGATACGGAGGGTTCGCACCAGAGATGTCGCACGCGTTGATCTCCAGAATGTTGTTCCTTGGCCATGTCTCCCTGACGAAATATGGCAGGGGCTGATTCTTGTTGGCAACGTCCTTGAGGGCCTCGGTGAGGAAGTGGTTGAAGTCATCCTGATCGGTGATCTCCGTCTGGATGTTGAGGATCGCCAACTTGAGGTTAACAAGCGGTCTTCGTCCTTCTTTTCCACTCCGTGAGGTAGAGGAAGTAGCTAGTGTTGTTGCCAGGTGTGGGTTGCCGCACGGGTAGTTGTTGAGCTCCAGTCGGCGCGGCGAGGTCCTTGGTCTGGGGCCGCAACCACGAGGGCCTTCTGTGCCGGGATGAGGTCCGACTATTGAATCCATGGCCTGGAGGGATTGAGGCAACGTGGACACATGTGTCCTCGGAGATTGGCGCCGCCGGTGAGATCTTTCTCAACCAGTGCTTGTTGTCCACCACTGCCTGGCAGCCGATCTTTGGCAGATGTAGTGCTGCTGCATGGTGGCCGTGATCTTCGAGGCCCACTCGGTGATGTGATTGTTGGCCCCCACCCGCTCAAAGAAGGCGCATCGATTTTTAATCGGGGTCCAGGGCCGACTTGACGGTGTCCTCGTCCCACTGTCGGAACGCGACCATGATTCTGGCGCCGTCGGTGTCCGAGAACCCTTGGATGTCCGCGGTGAACTGGTCCACGAGGGCGAGGATCCTGGCGCGAGCTCTGATCTCGGCCTTGTTGAAATCCGGATTTTCTTGGTGAATCTTCACTGATGCCGCGGCCCAATAGCTGTTCCGATCACAGTGGTGTTCTCCCGCTTCTCGACGACGGACGGCGCGGACCTTCTGGCAAATCTTGCACCAGGTGTCTACGTCCAACGTTGTAGACTGGTTGGGGTTGGTGGTCCTGGGGATGACCGCGCGTCGAGCCCGTCGAAGCTTACGATCGGACCAGAAGGCTTCGATGTAGAGTCTGCGTTGATGCGGCGAATCCTCATCCAAGGCGATGACCCAGCGCTTGGGGTAGCGCGTCCAAGTTGGCCACTGAGGAGCGGGCTGGCTGCTGTACCTGGCCGACTGTGTAAGGCTGGTGACAACGAGGTGTGCGACGCGAACCAACAGCAGCCGTCGTTGTCCCCAGAGACGCATTGGAAGCAGCACCGGTAGTACTGGTTGCGCCAGTCTGCTGTTCCCTGCGGTGTAATATCCAGCAACCAGTAGGGCGGGAACCATGCACCGCAGAAAGTGCAATCGAGGCAATTTTCGCTGGGGTTGGTGTCCTCTGAACGCTGTAGAAGACCCAGGTAGACCTCTGCCCGCTGCATGGTGTCAATCGCCTTCTTCTCAACGATGTCCCCAACCTCGTCCAGCACGTCGGTGACCGCTGGGTCGGTGAGCCTATCAATCCACTTCTGCACGAGGTCATCCGAGTTGAGCACTGGGAAGGTGTTCCTGAGGCCCCTGTGCGATGTAGTCGAGCGCTTTCTCGGTGAGCCTCGCGTTGTGTGTCTTCCAGATGGCCTTGGTGCGCTCTGGGGCGTAGGCGTGGGTGTAGCCCGTCTGTTGTGAGCTTGACGATGGTGCATCCATGATGATGGTAGGGGCTGAGGCTCTGAAGGGGGGCTAACTGTTGTTGTTGAGGTCAAGCTACGGCACATAACGTGCCGGGCCAAGCTGGTCGTTGTTACTCGCAGCAGGCCCATTGCAGAGCTACTGCTGCACATAACATGCGTAAAATTACACGGTTACCAACAAGCTTGTCCTAACAACATGTCCTGATATGTTGCAAAAGCACGCACTTGCTGACTGTGTTGCAGGGCTCCTTTATGCTCTCCTGTTGTCCGGCATGCCCCGCTGGCCCTAGATGCGAAGATCACTTGATGAAGGATGCTACGTCGCTACGTGGTGTACGGTGGGCCCCTCGCCTAGGCGGCAAGCCCCCGCATCACCAAAGGAGGGTGATCCAAATCATCTATATACATGTGTGACCTGCGACCCCTCGCCTAGGCGGCAAGTCACGTTGTCACTCTACGATGTCCCTCTCAGGATCCGCGTCTCCAGAACAGGCAGGTCGGCTGTCCAGTGGCGTAGACGTGGTTCTGCCAATCATTGGAGAAACGTTGTCGCCAATTGATGGGCAGCATGTAGCACGAGCAGTCCAGGATGGCATCACTGACGATGGTGATCCACCTGTCCACCGCGGGGTGGCCCTGTTGGAACCTGCGGATGTAGACTGCGAAGGTCAGCCACGTTGTAGCAATTCTCTGCATTGTGCTGACCAGCTGTTGCGATGGCTCCCGTATGACTGGGTCACCAGTGTGAGCACGTCTGTCCCCGAAAATGGCAATGGCATCCAGGATCCGCTCGACCCCGCGCAGGGGCCTGTATCCGTTCGGTGCATCCATGATGAGGCCGAAGATGGACATTCTGGAGCCCACCAGGTGATAGTCCATCATCAGCGATGCGTTGACGATCCAGGGTGCATCCTCGGCGAACGCCAGGTAAGGGTAGTTGTGTGGTGGAACTTGGTGTATCTCGCGTGGAGGGATGGGGGGCAATGCTGGCAGTTGTTGGTGTATGGTGGCAACCCACTACGGCAAATTGTTGCCGTCGTTGAACCCCCCACGCCGCCGGAGGCATGGGTTGGGCGGCGCAGGACCGCCGTCGACCGAGATGGGCACGAGCGAATTGGTACGAGGCTGGAGGGGGCTTGCCTACCATCCTTCCGCGGTGCGCTGTTGCGGGAGCGGCCATGATGTTTTCTGTGGACATGGAACTCAGCAGCATGTTGGATCCAGACTGTCGGGTGACGACCTCAAAGCGCCTCGCCGCTTGGATGTAGTTCAGGATGATTCGAGGCCGCTGCTGTGTGTGTCGTAGGTATGATGCATGAACAGCTTCTGCAAAGGTGTTACCATGAACATTCTCACAATGTTCCCTGGTGCAATGTCCCCGTAAGAAGTTCCTACCAGGTGCAGTAAGAGGAACCCAAGAAAAATCGATGAAATCAGGATGGACACACTCACAATGAGGTCGCCGGCAACGTTGTCGAGAGCACACATCCGGGCACACTCGACAGTCCACGGTGAAGACTGCGGGGATGCCATCCGGAACGTGCTCCGGGATTTCACTGGTGATGCTGAGTGGGGGTATCACCATCTCGCCTGCCGTGATGCTCTGCCCGAAGAAGATGGCCCACTCACGCATTGTTGTGGCCGGCAGTTGGCTCCAAACCGGGTACGGCTCGATGTTGGGGTTCCGCTCGATGAACTGCTGATTAGCCATCGTTGTTGGTGTCCGAAGAGGAACCGATGTAGAGGACGGTGAGGTCACGGGCATGTTCAGGATGATGTCCTCAGCTCAGACTCGAGCTGTTGCTAAAACCCAAAACCAATGTTGTCCTCTTTCCACAAGATGGTGCACTTGCCGTAGAGCTGATGTGCCAAAGGTGACCCAGATATCACAGAAGGCCAGTCACGTGGCACAATGGCAGCACACGAATGAGACAGGAACTGATGTTCCAGGCAAGAGCACAAGCTGTAACCAAAATGGTGACGGTGCAGACACAAGCATGTAATCCGCACGCATTTGTGGTTACCAGCTTGGTGCTAGAGAAATTGTCATTACTGACGCAAGCGTAATACACTGCAGCTGATGTCGACTTCGCGCTCACGCAATGTGCTCATGGTTTCGTCACGGAATGTCGTCTCGAGGATCTGTCATTCTTTTACAGATGTCTTCTTTTATCGGTGATGTATGTATGTATGTATGTATGTATGTATGTATGTAATGTAGGTAGGTACGTACGTACGTACGTACGTACGTACGTATGTATGTATGTATGTATGTACGTATGTAAGTATGCCGGTTTTCCTAGACCTCATTGTACGCTTTTCTCAGAAAACGTACAATGAGGTCTACGAAAACCAAGCTTCTCCCGAAACGGACCGGTTTTCCCAGGCCGAAGTATAGGTTTTTCTCAGAAATCGTACACTTCGGCCTACGAAAACCAAGCTTCTCCGAAAACGTACTGGTTTTCCTAGGCCGAAGTGTAGGTTTTTCTCAGCAATCGTAGACTTCGGCGTACGAAAACCAAGCTTCTCCGAGGATGCTCTGCGCGGGACTGCTGGAGATATCTGGAGATATATACTTGAAGCGGTTTTTGTCTAGAGCTTGCATTCCAAGAATGCACACGCAGAGAGGTGAATCCCTTGACCTTCGACTATGTCAACAGAATGGGGCCGTAATGCTGTGGAAGATTTTGGAAACCTTTGCGTGGAAGGCCAACCGCGTCGACTGAAAACATTGGTATTCAGAGGATATTTCAGATTGCATGCGAATTCACCACCAACGGATCCAGCGGTAAAACCAGTCCTTTCGGCATTGCTTTGTACTGTAAGCATTCCGGACAAAAATGGGCAAAAACACCGAAAAAAAAACGAACGTCCCGCGATCGAGCGCTTTCGAGAGACATGTGCTTCTGCCGTGGTCAGCAGCTTTGCTTGCTGTCTCTCGGGTATAGGACTTTAATGGATGTTGCCTCAACCATTCGAACTAATTAAGATGACCCGCAGCAGGATGAAACTATGAAAGGGCCCTTCGGCCCAGAACGCCTCTTGACGCAACACTTAAACGTTGATTTGACGAAGTTATTTGGATACCTTAACCAAGCGTTCTCTATAGAGCTTCCAGTAGCCCACATGACGCACAGCGGGATGAAGCTACTGGAGGTCGCTGGCTGTTGCACGCCGTGCATTCTGATTTGACGCATGAAACAACATGTTGCAGCCGCGCCATAAGGGCTGCGGAAACTTTCAGTGTTGATTTGACACGGGCCGGCCGAACCATAAGCCCAAGCATGTTCCAGGAGTGCTCCTAGCCAAAATCCAAGCCTCCCAAACTACTCCGGTCCGCTTCAAACTAAGTTCAACGGCATTCCCAGGCCAATTCCAAAATTGTTGAGGTTAAATCCCGCCACTTTCAGACCTACTCCGAACCTCGGTGCAAACCGGAATCAACAGGAGAATGCAGGAGAGGCAACCAGATTCGCTTTCAGGTTTGGTTCGCTGTGAGTAGCATTTGGAAGGCCTTGGGATGGACATGTCTGTCTACTACTGCGCGCTTACCAGCACGCAACCGTGCATTGCATACCGTAATCGTTACTCCAAACTCTAAACCCTCAACGACCCCAAACCCTAATCCCTATATCAAGCTCTGAACACTGAACTACTCCAAACCCTGAAGAACCCCAAGCCCCTGAAGCCTTAGCCATCTCAAACCTCCCAACCCTAAACCCTACTAAATAAGCTCAAACCCTAAACCCTGAGCCATCCAAAACCCAAAGGAGATATGAATTGCTGAGCGGACTACCTATACTACTTGCACTACCACCAGCAACACCCCCAAATACGGTACGGTACCGCCCCCTCTGATACTGTTCTGAAACCAACGAGCGAGCCACCCTCATGTTCTTACGAGATCTGAAGAAATGAATTGCGAGGTGCCGCCCACCCTTATACTCTCCTGAAATTTGAAAATCCAAGAAGACAAGCCCAACGAGCGGGTGTGAAAGTGTCGAGTACCCAGTCAAGACCACGTTTCTGAAGCTTCAGGGTTGCCAGATCTGTGTCCCCACAAGCACATATGCACTGGAGTCAGCTGGCCGTAACATTTCTCTCATATTGGTAATGTTTAGCGGAAAGACCATCCAGCTCTGCAGGCCCAGCCCCTTGCGAGCAAGATTTCGCTGACAAAGCCCCAAGTCGTTCAAAAGGCGCATCAAGATGCCATTCCCTGTACTAATTTTTCAAGGAAGCCCATTGGACAAGTCCAGAAGTCTCAGCATCACACTGGGCGCCCGCAGGATGCGCATGTCACAAGCTGTGCCCGTGCCTGCCCTCGGCAAAGCAGATGCACAATCCCAAAGTAGCGGCAAGGACATATTCAACGCTCATACGTGTTTTGCTCTTGAGCCCGCCGCTGGCACATGCCTGACTATGCTTCAAAACAGTGGCACAAACTAATTACTGCAGTTGACGAACAAAATGCAACAAAATCCACGGCATCCATAGCTTTCAAGCCTTGATGTGGTATTTCAGTGAGGTGCCCAAGAAATTCTGGCCTCAGGCTTAGTCGCGCACACTCGACGTGACACGGGACGTCAGAGGTTGAGGTCCCGCACTGCAGATTGGACAGCATTGGCCTCAACACACATCTCGAAGTTTCCACACATTTTGCAGGGGCGCATCAACTGCAGTCTAGGTCTCCTGACCTCCTTTCGCTACAAATGCCATAGTTCATCCGGAAGATTCTACGGCCAAGGGCAGAATCACACAATCTGCATGTTTCCACAGCTTGGACCTACTGTACTGCCTTGGAACGGCTTGACAGCTCAAAAGCACAGGTGATTCGTTGTCCATGCATGCAACTCATGCTGCTGTAATCGGAGCTACGTAATGCAGCATGTTGCTGCTTCTTTGTCTACACTCCTGGCTTCGCGGATATGTTCTGCCGCTAAACTAGCAACTTGGCCGTCAAAACGGCATGGCACCACTTTTGGCTGAAGTTTTTGCAGCTGTAGGCACACCATAAGGCTGTCAGGCATTGGGCAGCCAGATGACGTGCAGTTTCGCAGGAGTTGCCTTCAAGCAACATCTCAGAACTTGCTTGGCTTTAGTTGCAGAATTCGCCAAATCTTCGGCCAAGTGTGAGAGGCACAGCAGCCAAGATCAACATAAGATGGAGCAACGTCTGTGCTCGCCTGATCAGTCTTCGACCGAAGAGCTTCCAAATTCCATGCATGCGAGTCCTCGTGGTACTCATACGCGGAGTCCACCAGGTAGTATGTGAAAGCATGAATGCACTCAGCACCCAGCAGGATAAGCATGCCATGCTCCAAGGAAACCACAACACCATATTTTGCATACATGGACATACACACAGTGACCAAATAGACACCTACCATAGCCACGTCCAGCATTGATAGCTTTCGCGCGACACGTGCGATAGCAATCCAATGGCAGCTTGGGGTCCGCTGGCCAATCTCTGACGTTGGATGCTCTGCATCTGCATATCGCCAACTGAGAGATGCATAGCCCTTGTCACTGGACAGGCGCAGAGCAGCGAGAACGAGTGAAAGCATGTCCAGAACAGTGCTACCCACCACACACCCCAATATAAGCGTCAAAGATATAAATGTGTTGGCTTCCCACTCATGCAAGCGGGCAAAGTAGTCTGCAACGCAAGAGATGATGCTCGTCTCCGACCTGAGTAAGTGCTTCAAATCCAAGATGTCGACGACCGTACGCGCTGACTCCGGAAGAGGACCATATGGTGGAAAGAGCTGCTTTGTCTCAATGTGAAAAGACATGCATGGAGAACAAAGCCCAACCACAAACAGTGGCACAAAACATAGCGCCAGCCTAAGCAGTCAAAATGTTAGGGCAGGGAGGAAGAAGCAAGGGGTATGGCTCCAAGATTTTGCTGCAAGCCAGGCGGCAGACTTACGCAAATGGCTAGCCCAGTTTCGCCCAAGCACCGCAATGCAAGAGGTGGCCGCGGAGCTGCTTTATCTCTGACCTCGGTGCTAGGGATGAGGGAGTCTCTACTTCAGCAGAAGTCTTTGACGGAAAACGTTGTGAAACCGGTTGTTTTTACGGTTGGCCTCTGGCAGCGGCACCCCGAGAGATGAAATGGTCGCTGTGACCACGAACGTGCTGAAACACGAGAAGCCGATCTCCAGCCTCTGCCATGCTTTTTGCTACGAGCATGCTTTTGGCATGTTTGGGTTGTTTTGGGTCAGGTTTTGAAACCTTTTGCCTGGCCCTGGACAGAATCAGCGGCTCTTGGTCAAGCGTGCGCACCAGATCCACCAAAAGTACGTATGCAAACCTCCAGTGTCAAGCTTGTCGATTGTCAGGAACAAATTACTCGGCTGCTACCATGCTTCCACAAACTATGGTTCACACTACTATACTGTCGCAAAAGATGCTATGAAACGAATATGGGACATGTCTGGAGATGCCCACTTGGATCGGTGCTGCACCCAAAGAATCACCCACCTGAAAACTTCAGCAAATCTCGCAGAAGCGAAGCGAAAGATTTCGCCAAACACTAGCATAATCAGCTCGAGGGCAGGGATGACCATGGAAAACAGGATGATGAAGAAAGCGCCAACTCTGGAGCCCGTCTTCCACAGAAGATGCGCCAGACCTGTTGTAGTCTCCGTGCAGACTGGATGGCCGGCTTCCGGCTCGACGTTCTTTCGGTGCCCGATGATGTTGATGACAATGCTGAAGCTGAAGACTGGATTTATCAGTCCAGGGATCAACAGCAAGTAGCTTGCGCAAAGTAGCAGTATGGCCCAGAAGTGTGGCCTTCCTTCCATTAAGGCACCTCGACATCTGCTATCGAGAATCCAACCAAGTCCAAGGGAGAGGCAAACTGATACAAGTATCAGCACTGCCAACCAGTTGATCTGCTGGGGTGAATCTCCACCAAGATGGGGTGGAACATCATAGTCAGGACGGTTGAGCCCTGAATACACTTCATGCATTCCTGCTGACACTGCATGCTCCACTTTCTCGAGCTGGGTTTCAAACGACATTGCGAAATTTGCGAAGTGAAACGGATTCGTCGCGCTGAGCCTCCACGCTATTGCACGCACGTGTCGTCGGGGATGGAGTACTTGCTATGGCCTTTTGGAAACGTGTCAAAAACATGATTCTTATCTGGGGCCCTGCTGACTAGGATTTCATACATCTGGTGGCATAGCCATTTCTACTGCTAGCCCCTGTGAAGAAGGCGGCACGCCAGTTGGTTGGCCATTTCTTGGCCATGTGTGACTGTTGTCGCTTCTATGAGAGAACTCTGAAACTACTTTCCAAGAGAACGCAAGTCACAACCCTTCGCCCACCCCAATCGCATTCAGGCAAAAATGCAAGAATCTACTGAAAACAACATATGTCCTCTGCCTCATCTAGAAAGTCTTGCTTGATTTGAGCCCCAGCGCAAGTCCAAAGGCCACCTCAATCCGCAAGTACACAGTTGCAGGATCTATCAATGCACATATCTCTTCGTTGTTCATCGAACTGCACCTGGCAATGTACAGAAAAAAGAAGGCAACTCAGTATCGACCCTCACAGCACTATGTAGATCCATGCCAAACTAAAACAGATGCAGTGAATGAAGCGACTTTAAAACCATCACACCAAAACCACATGAGATGACTCGAGCTAGGCAGGAGTAGGGGGCAAGTCGGACGACGATTAGCAGCGCAGCCTTCAGGTAGGTAGCCAACATGCCTCGAAGTGGTCAAGCAGAGGATTCGCCGCGACCATGATTGTGGTTTAGACTAGGGTCGTGCCGGGAACTGTCTGCCCATCAGGAAGATTGCATTCACTTCGTAGGTGTGTTGGGATCTGCTTGGAAGGTTGAGTAAGAGCATTTCACAGAAAGCGTGCTGCGATTCAGAGCTCTGGCCCTGGTGTCTGTGGCTTCTGCCTGGCCTTGACACTAAACATTATCTGGGCACTAGCCACACAAATTGAAAGGAAGGCGTGCCAAACATTCAAGATCACAAAGTGTTCAGTGTGGCGTCAGAAGTTCGCACTAATTACTAAGATACTAGTAGTGGCTTCGCAAACAGAATCACTGACGCCAAGTCACTGCCACGCAGAAGATGCTCACCCAAATCGAGGGCAGAAAGAAGGCAGGACTTGCCCCATGGCACTTCCTAGAAATGCCCAATGCCAAGTATGGCAGTCGCGCAAGTGTTTTTTTGCCTTTTGCTAAACCCGCTTTCGGAGGCGCCGCACTGGCCCGCCAAGTGCGGCATCTAGCCGGGCAGCAGCCTCTCCAACTTGGAAGGCTGGGCACGACATGCGCAACATGCAACAGCCTTCATCAAGCAGTCTGCCCAGCTCCGATGACCCTTGGACTGGCCTCACTCCGGTGCTTCTTCTTTTCCTGTGAACAGGACTGAAAAACAGACAGCCTCAAACGTTCTGGTCATGGCTTGTGTAAAACTTGCCAACGTGTGCCACTGCCTCCCCTGAGTAGAGGTCGTCCACCCAGGTCTTCACGTTCCTGTGGGACAAGCAGCAGCCTTCGCTACTGTTCTGCATAGCCTGAGCCATTAACATAGAAGATGCTACGAAGCCTCATACACCTGCGCTTTTTGTGCATAGCAAGTCCGGCAAGCTTGAATCCAATGACAAGCAGCATGAGCCCAAGACCCCTCACAGAGACTCGTCCAACAAAATTGCCGATTAAAGTTGCCGATTCTGCTTAGGATCACTTGATCCAACCTCCCTTGCAAGGCACCTGCTGCTGGGGTCAGCCATACTCGCCATGTCTGACCTCTGCTAAGGAGCGATAATTTGGCTATACTTCGCCCATCTATGAAAAAATCAATGGAACGTATTGGCAAACGTGCGGCTTGCAAACTACTGTTGACAGAGCCTGGACCTTGGTGCCAACCATGCCCTAGCCAACTTCCCTTGAGGTGCACTCGTTTTGCTTGCGTTGCGTATTTCTATGTCTTACCATGAAAGCCAAGGTGGGGCAGACACAAACACCGCATACCCAAGCCGCCATCAATCAACGGGGTTTGATTCATGTTGCTAAAGTTTGGCCTGGGTCAGAATCGATTCTTGATTTAGTTTAGAGCGTCCAGTGTCCCTTTTCAGAGTCCCGTCGTTTTACACCCTGACTAGAGTATTCAACGGGGCCCCGCTTTTCAGGGTCTACCATCGCTTTACCACAGATTGAGCTTCGTATATTATGATCTCATACGAGCGAGGAAGACTTCACCACCCATGTACGCATTCGAAGCAAATCCAGGATATTCTGCCGAGCATGGCATGCAGCCAGTTAGACGCATGTCAACTGAGGCTGGCACAGAGAAGGGCAGCCCCACCCCTGAGCGGGTCAAATTCTTCAATCAGCATTCACAAAAAAAGTGCAAAGCGAGCTTCTGCTGGGTTGAACATCGGCGAAGCGGACTGCAGTATAGCTTGTGCATACATACCAAGCACGAAGCTCTGCAACTAGAGGCCGTTGTAGTAAAAGGGGTGTGCTAAAGATGGCATGACCAAGAGCCCAGAAACTGGACCAAATGTTTCAAGAGCTATGCATCAAGCTCACGCTTGCACTTCTTTCTTTCGGCATTTGGTTGGGTGCTCTTCGAAAGCCAGCTTGGCCTTTTCCATTTGCTCTGCATTTGCGTTCATGCAGGTTGTGATTAGGGTTATGGTTCAGTATCCATCCAAACCCTGCGCACTGTGCTTCTCCTCCCAGAAGCACGTTGACATAGCAGACCATGTAGGCACTTTCTTGATCTGCTTCGTTTTTGCCACGCCATCCGTGAATTTTGCCTGGAGGTGCTTTTGTTGTTCTTTAAATGTATGTTGTGCCTAACATGCCATGATGGCGTTTGAAGCTTTTGAAGTGGTTTCAACCATGATAGCCGATGATAGCATTGAAGTGCGTCATTCATTGAACTGCTTTGCGTTCCTCGAACGCTCACTTTCCACAAAAAGATCAAGCTCCAGTTGCTTTGCGTTGTGGCTTTTGAAAGGAAGAAAAAGTTGAAAGCCTCACAAACAGGAGGCCAACACCGAAGGTGCGCTCCTCAGCTGTGCTATGCTCGTTGAGGGAGAGCTCTGCAGCTGGACGCGGCCGCAGAATCGGGAGAATGCGAAAAAGCGAGCGTTCAGAAAGTTCCGGTGTCTAATGAGCTATGCACGGCGTAAGCTGCAAAGCAATGTCAAAGATTGTGGGTGTGCCCCACAAATTCACAGCGTCGGAGACGCGAAAGGTAGGCACACCCCTTCAGTAAAACACTTGAAGAAATATCGTAACAAATCGCAAATCGACTATGGAGAACCAGGAAATACAACTCGGAACGAGACGCGAATGCTTGGGACGTTCTAGACATGTTCTCAGATTTTGAGGCTTCAGTTGATTCGAGATTCACTCTTCGTGGAGTCAGCAGCTCCAGCCTCAGCAACCACACTAGGATACACTAGGCAGGTTTAGGTGGGTGCCCTCTTTGAGAGTAGTCCAGGGCACTGCATGAGCACCCCCAAACATTCTCCAACACAACCGCAAATGCGTTGCAAGACTACTCCAAGACTCCAAGACTCCGACAAGCACTGCATTGAATGAGAAACGTGAAGCAGTTGCAAGGAGCAGTAGTCTTCAGCTGCATAGATGCTGTTCATAGCTTCCTATTTAGACGCCTTGTAGACACTCTGGTTGCCTGCCAAGGATCCACTTCGTCATGGTTTAGGGAATGTTCTGGCCGATCCGTAACGCTCGCCGTCGTGGTTTACACAATTTGGCACCACCTTGTGCCTTCAAGTCATCAGACTGCAGCTTTCAGAAGTTGAGCCTGGTCAATCCGGCAGAGCATTCATTTGCCTATGAATGTCAGCGGCGCATCCGACCATGGATACAAGACCCTCAGACATTATTCTTTCGTAGGCATCCGAACGTAAATTACAATAGAGGCTCGGGCGCCGAGCTTCAGGGTCAAGCTCTGATGATCGCTTTGTCAAGCCTTTCGCTCGCACGCCATCGTCAAACTCCACAACAAAAACCAAGATATCTCTGCAGATACCCTGCCCGAAACAGACTGCAGATTGACTCTCAAGGCTTTCAGCAGATGCGTCGACGCGTCCCGGCGCCCGTGAGAGAGTAGCGGCGGAGAGCGGGGTGAGGGCAAAGCCTGAAGCCGGGCTCCATACAACTCGTCGAGCAAAACCGGGCAGGTGGGCCATGGTGGAGAGATTCCATGGCTCATGGCTTCCTGGGTGGGTGCAAACGGTCTCTGGCGCTCTGCAATGCCCCCTGGCACACGAGAATGGAATCTTGGCCACGTGCCTCCAACTTCAACTCTGCTGCAGATGCATGCATGGCTGAGGGAAGCTCTCTTCTGACCAGCTTCTGTAGCCGTCTAAACGCCGGCCCGGATCTAATGTTGAGGGTTTCACGGCAATAGGCACCAGTCAGCTTTGGTTACAGTACAAGATGTCACAAGTGGATGGGCACGGACTCAGACTGCACTAGCTAAGGATAGAGCCAAAGTTTCCCACTTCGAGATGCCAGTCTCTGTGAGGAATCCCTTCGTCACCTTCATCAGCTCACGACCTAGCAATGGGATCAATGGATGATGACCTCTCCGACATTGGGCACGCATAGTCCAGGCGCTATGACAAAGCTGCAAAATGCTGTTGGTGCACTTCTCTCAGAAACCCTGTGGATTTTTGACCAGCACATTACTCAGTGAAAGAACCGGATTTTTGCCTGAGACAAACCAAAGCACCATGCGCCACGACCACGGCTCTTCCGCGTGGATGCGGCAGGCGCCCTGTCCGACCGGCCTCGGACTGCCCGAGATACGCTCACATCCAAGGCATAGGAGCAAAACCTTCGAAGTCCTTTTCTCCGGCAGATGACAAGCCACGCTGCGAGGGCATCCCAGAGGAAGATACGTGTTCATTCGGCGCTACGTGTGCATCATGGAGCCTTGTGCGGCTTCGCAGGAAGGCCACGCGGCATTGGGCATAAATGTTTCTCATAATAGTTTGAGCCCGTGCAAGATGTTCAAAGCTCAGGATGCACCGAATGTCGAAATCATTGGCGGCAACCGGATTGCCCTTCATATACTGCGTGGAGACTGGTGAGGGCTTTGCTCACCATCTCCACAACCCTATGCGATGAGCGGCAGGCTGTTGGTTTCCACCTAGCTACTCTGTATGTTCATCTGCTCGAGGCGGAGTCACATATCCGTGCTGATGCGCAGCACCGGCACCGCCAGATACAGCTGAACTTCAGCCTTTGCATTATCACAAGGCCTGCGCGGCCAGGATCTTGCAAGTTTACGTGGCTGACGACTCAAGCGCCTCAGCCGAAGCTATGACATACTGAACCCAGGCTCAGGAGGCTCGATCATCCTCGGATCGTCAGTTATGCTGATCCCCGACATGTAGACGTCACCTCAGGCATGCAGCGCCGGGCTGACTTGATTGAAAAGCATTTGCTGGGGTTAGTCAAGTAAAATATGCATGGAGCTCGAAACAGGGAGCAGAGCCCGTGCAAAGTCGAACGATTGGAATCAGAGGTCTGCTTGTATCTGCTTTCTCAAACTTGAAGCTCGCGAATTTCCTTCATCATCGTATCATGCAATCACGAGCGTGCGGTGTGGCAGAAAGATGTTGGCAAGGCGAACAGATTGTGAATTCTTGTTAAGTCAATCGTATCTTTAACGTGTGCGAGCAGGTTTATACTGTTAGCATGAGAGCCAGGTACAGCCCACCAGGCCTGTGCCGAATGTTATTGATGCCTACAGGCCGAGTAGGGTGACCCATCCAGGTTCCGTGATGCCAACTGCAGGCCCTCCATCTGAAGCATTTGAAGTTCATACACGCTTGTGCCATTGTAGCTCGTTGCCCTGGGACAATGAGGAATGAGGAAATACTTGTGCATGCTACATGCACCCGGTGATCGCTCGCTCTCTCTCTTCTTCTTCTTCTATAGGCCTCTTTCTTTCTTTTGTTTGGGCTATGGAGTGATCGAGAGATCACCCCGGGCTTCAATGCCCAGCCCCTGTAGGGCTGCTCTCTCTGTCTTTCTTTCTTTCTCTCGTTCAGGCTATGGAGGTGGGATGTCTCCCCCCTCCGGGCTTCACCGCCCAGCCCGTGTTGGGCAGACTGATTAGTACACCCCTCGTTGTTTCGGAGTGGGGGCAGGAAACCATGGACCTATAAGACTTGCAGGACCCTTGAGGTAAGTGTGCTCCCCAGGCTCCAAAACTGCGTTTGGCAGGTCGTATCCCTGCAGGTGAAAACCGCCAGCACCGTCCCTGGGTGAAGGAAACTTGCGCAACTTGCAATAGAGGTGGCAGTGAAATGCTTGGGTTAGTTTGGGTGGTGACTGGCTTGCAGACTGTGTTTGCCTTGTGGTTGCTTCCAAGGAACATTGCACAACAATAGCTTTGACAAGACATCACTGTTGGGGGTAACTGTGAACCAACACCATAGAAATTGTTCTTCATCATGTTCCTTTGCAACGCACTTGCAAGGCTTGTCTCAAAACACATGGGTCTATGACTGAGGCGTGCATAGCTGTTGTTTTGTATTATTAGTGCCAAGTCAGCAATTCCTGGATGTTGCCACCATCATTTATGGGGTTAACTGTGAAGCAACACTTGAAAGACCGCAACTAGTCCTCTCTTTGGGTGGCTTCAGGCTACGCAGCTATGGCACGGCTCGGACTGTTTCTTCTTGGAAGGAGTTTGCACCATGTGATTGGAGTTGCCTTGGGGGAAAAATTGCCGGAGAGGCCTTCTACTTCTATATTGCTGTTACTATCACATGGTGGCCTAAGTTGGCTACATTTGCTTTTGGGTGAAATTCCTTCTCAGTAGATCAAGTCGTAGCTCTCAGTTGTTGGGTCGGCGTTCGTTGTTGGTCTTGCCTTGGTCGGTGGCGTTGCCCTGCTCATCTGTGTCGGCCTCCATGTTGTTCAGCAGCTCATCCTCTACGGTGTCCAGGTCTGGCTGCGTCATCTGTGGTGGCTCGAGATGTGGCGGAGCCTCAAAGATGTCGTTGTCGTGCGGTGGCGTGCGGCTTCGGTCCCTTTGTATCTCAAAAAAGGAGGGCGCCAGACAGAAGTCTGACCCTGAGTCACACGCACGAAGCTGGACTCAGGGCTTTTAACGCCCTTAGTGGCTTTGGCAGGAGGCAAGCAAAAAAAAGCCACCACCCCTGTAGGCTAGTAAGGCTTACGTGGGGGGGAGAATGGAGGCTTTTCTTTGCTGCCTCCCGGACATCAGGAAGCCACTTACGACCTGACGTCTGAACTAATTTAGGGTTTAGGGTACACGCGGGGCTTTCCCCGGGCGCGGCCGCAGCCATCAGCTCGAGCCCGAGGCTTGAGCCAAAATGGTTCTTTCTTTCTTTCTTTCTTTCTTTCGTGCGGGCTATTTTTGGCTCTCTCTGTCTCTCTTCTTCTTCTTCGGGCTATACCCGCCCCCATGGGCGGGTCAGGGCACTGCCCGAGCCCTCGCGGTTCTGTCTGGTCGGGACCGGCGAGTACCCAGAAAGAACATTCAGAGGACCATTTATCCTAATTCCCACATGCCCCTAGTGCATTTCTGGTCCTCCGATTGTTCAGTCCTCTCCTGCAGCCGGCTGTGAGACTGACCTTTTGCTCCGCCACACATGCACTCAGGTAAACTCATATACCAGCAACAGCAACACAGCCCTAAGGGTACAAGCTAGCTCATGCACTCTGTGTTGTGGTGCAGCCAGGAGGTGTTGCACACCTCCTCAGTGGGTCGTTGTCGACCCCGGCTTTCTGCTCTACTGGCAGACATCCGAAGTACGGCAGCTTCTAGCGCAGTCCATGGCCACAACTTGTTTGGAGAAAGTATACCCACATGCAAAGAAACCCCTCTAGTCTTGTTGCCAACTACCACACTCGGTTATCACGGCCTCTGCTGGAAATGATCTAGCTACAAAGCGCCTAACTACCATCTGGAGACATCCTCGGGGTAACTGCGGAACCAAAGTTAACTACTTTTGGGCTGCACTCCCCCGTGGTGCTTGTTGACTTTTGTTCTTTCTTCTTTCGAGGGACCGCCCCTGGCAGCTATCTTTTGGCTTCCACGCCGTTGGAGGATTTGTCTCACAGATGTGAAAGTATGCTGGGTTCTGCCCTCTCTGTTACACTAGCTGAGGGAGTCCCCGCGGCAGGTTTCCAGCAAGGTTTTCACCTTCGGCAGACGGGTGAGAAAGCGTACCGTGGTGCTGCGTGTTGAACCTTCATGCACTCCCTACACACCTACCCGGCTACACTGCACCTACCGTCGTGTCTTGCAAGCACCTTCCGGCTTGAAATGAGCCGCCGCCCCTGGTGCGAAAGCGTGCAAAAAGGTTTTCGCTGGGACTGTTGCAAAGGTAGAGCTGCCAAGAAGACAAAGAATTGGATACACCACATAGCCGTGCATCAAGGTCTGCTATAAACATGCCCAAGCTCACCCACCTAGCCGGCACCTCTGGCCATTGGCCACGCTCATGGTGCGAAAGCGTTCCAAGCAACAAATGGGGCCAAATGATGAACCTAACAGCGAACTTGCAGGAGGCTTATCCTATATACAACAGGAGTAGAGGGAAACAATGTCTCCATCATGTTGCTTGTGCATGCCACAACCGAAAAGCCGGGGGACTTCTACTCACGGACTCACGGACTTGTGCAGCTGTTCATGCCTGAACCCTGGATGCCTATGGCCCACGGAAGTAGGGGGAACAATGTCAACCAACTAGGAGCCCTTAGCGCAAGACCACTCATGGTGTGCTGGCAGCACACCTCCAGTTGAGGCAGGCAACTTTTGCCCAGTCATTTATTCAGTAGCTGTCGTGGCAGGAGGTCACAGGTCGCCAAGCCTCTAGTCTCGCCGTTGTTCTTCAGGTTTCCTCGCTGTCCTCCTCGTCCATGGCCGTTGCCGCACGGCCGTCTCCGCTGCTTTCTAGCTCCTCCCTTTGCCATGCTTCGTAGGCCTCTATCGCTAGCTGCTCCTCGTACGCTTCGTGCATGGCAATGTCCCTCATTTCTTCTTCTTTCTCTATTTCCTCAGATTGGCGTCTGCATTCGTCTGCCTCCTCGTCCTGCTGCTCCTGTCGCCATGCTTCCTCGTCCTGCTGCTCCTGTCGCCATGCTTCCTCCGCCTCCTGGTGGCTCGCGCTCTTCCTTGTGCTCGCCCACTTCTTTCTCCTCCGCTTCTGCCGGTCTTCCATCGGCTGCCTTGTCCGTGGTCTTCTGCTCCTCTCTCTGCGGCTTTTTGGCCGACTTTGGGTCTGCTGCCCTCACTGCGGCGCTCCCCCTCACCTTGCCCGTCCAGGCCCCGCTTGCGCAGGTTGATGCGGAGTTCAAGTAGGGCTGGCGGTGGTATATCTTCCGCCACTCCTGCGTACACCGCCGCCACATACTGTGCGTTTCTCTGCAGCACCTCCGCGCTGAGGGAGCCGACTAGCAACTCCACTATGGCCCACCTGCCTTGCTCGCCGAACTCTTTCCAGCCTTCTCGCAGTCCTAGGAGCTGATGCCTAATATACGCTGTGTCGGGGTCGTCCAAGTCTCTGCTACTAGTGGCCCCCATTGGGTCTCCCACTGCCTTGGCCCATGCCTGCATCAACGTTTGCTGTCTCCCTGCTCCTCGGTCACTTTTGTGCCCCTGCCTCATTTCACGAAGCTGGCGCAGTGCCTGTTGAGCTACTTTGCACTCATCTCTGCTCGTCATACTGCCCAGGATTTGCTCCAGGATGCCGGTGTCCGTGTCCTCGCTCCAATTCTCCAGCAGTGATTGCATCAGCGGAGAGGCGCCCCCGCTGAACTCGTTTTGCATCGCCCTGGCTATACTCTGCGCAACGCTCCGGTCTTGCACAGGCTTCCCTCCTCGCAGCTGCAGAAGGATCGCTGCGATTTTTGCCTTAACCTGGCGCGGCGAGGCGCTGTACCATCTTCTGATCGCCGGCCTCAGCTCCGACAGCGTGGACAGCGTCTCCCGTGCTGCCTGAGACCTGCTGGTTCCTCACCCAGCAGGGCAAGGAGTGTCAGCGCCGGCTCCGCATTCATTTGCTCGCTTAGCGTTTCTCGTGCTATTTGCACTAGGCGTGCTCTGTCTTCGGCGTGGAGTGGTACGGTCTCCTTCCCATCTCGGGCCTCTCCATCCTTGCCGGCTTGGTTCTTGGGTCTTTGCATGAGCGCGTTCTCTTCCGCCTCTTCCCTCTCTGGTGCCTCCTCACACTCATCTTCCACTCGCACCTCCTCCTCCATGTCTTCATTGGCCACGCCTTCTTCTCCAGGGTTAGGATCCATGGTTGCCTTTTGCCTCTGCTTACGTATGTCGAGCGCGTCCTGGATGATGTTCCCTAAGGCTGGATGCCACGCAACACGCGCGGGAGGTTGATGGACATGCGGATGATCCCCTCTATCGTCATGCCATGGATGATGCGCGTGACTCTTTCCACGTGGCGGGGTGCAAGTTCGAGCTTGACGGATGCTCCAGGCCTTGCGTCACTTGGTCCTCGTCCTGGACATCCAGCAACGATGCCCAGATGGCATGGCACTCTTCCCGTCCCGGATTGGCTGGGACGTCCTCTTCGCCTTGTTCTCGAAGCTCCTGCTCGTCCTCGAGAGCCGCGTCCATTGGGTCCAATTCTCGGGCTGCAGCTGGCTGCTCCACTCGGGGCGGCCTCGTTGGCGGGATCCGAAGGCTCTCCTCCCCTCCCACCATGCTGCGTTTTCGCCCTTTTGTGGATACGCCACGGCGCCGTCTCCAGACTGTTTCCTCTGCTTCTTCGTCTCCCTCCCATGCCGCAGCTGTCTTGTCCATGCGCTGCTTTGTCTGCGCCCCATAGTCCATCTCATTGTCGGACGTGGCGCGGGTTGCCGGCCTCTTTTGGGCCGCCACCTTGCTGCCAAGGCCATCCTGCGGGCCTCCGCGTCCAAGCCATCATCACGAGGGCCAGGAAAACAAGCCTCCATGCTCTGGCAACGACCATGGCGCGAGCAGATCCTCAGCGTGGCCGACGGTTTCCTGTCTCGCCTCTTGGTCTATCTTGCCTAGCAGGTACTGCTCTGATGACCGTAGTGCATTACTGAAGCATCTGGATTCGTCCTTGCAAGCTGTCCGGACTCTAGGAAGTATGGCTTTAGGCTTCACTCTGCATGCTGGGCATCATGTCCATGCATGGTCAGCACGATACGCATGTGGCTGTAAACTGTGGCATGGCTGCTCTGACTCTTTGTTGCTTGGGCTTGGGCTTGCTGGCTTTTGCTGGCAGTCCTGCTTCGAAAGTCTGGCGCAGTACAGCTGCATCTGGTCATGGTGCTGCACTCCAATCAGCGTACCCAAACATCTCCTCTACGCGAATGCATCACTGTCTACTCATGGTGTGTGGATGCTGCTGGTTGTTCACGCTGCGCGCGGTCATGGTAGTGGTTGGCGGCGGTGACTGTTACCTTGTCAGCTGCGGCGGTCTGTGAGCGCGTGGTGGGTGAACTGGTGGGTGTCGGTGGTTGCGATCGGCTGGCACGGTCATGTGGCTGGCTTGATATCTGCACTGGCACTGCATGCATGCCGTGCCCTTGTGTGACTCTCACTCTCAGGAAGTTCACTCGTCACACACGGCAGTGGTTGGCTGCTCATGCTCTGAAAATCAAGCTGCAACCGACTCTCCCTCCTCTCGAGTGTGCTTGCCAAAGTGATTTGCTGATTTGCTTGTCAGTGGTTGCTGGTCCAGGTTTAGTTGGGTGCTAAATTCTCCAGCGACGTTTGCCGTCCGGTGGCCCATGCTACATCGAATCTCCGGATAAAACCTTGTTCCAGGGATGCCCACTTGCTGCGGTTCTGGGCCGTGGATTGCCAGGGGTGGGCTATGGTGTCCAGGAGCCTTTCTGTCTCTAGCATGGCATTGTATCTGTGTGGGTGTCTCATGCCGTTGTTGCTTCTCTGTTCCTGCTTCCACCATGCTAGGTTGCGCCACTGGATCAAGGCTGTGGCATCGTCCTGGTGTCGGATGATGTGCCCATGAAGTCTCCATACAGACTTTAGTATGATGCTGCTCCACCTGAATTCCAGATGCCTGGCTAGCACCCCTCTGCTGTGTCGCAAGGATCTTTGATTCCACTCAACCCACTCTTCTGCCGCCTTGCGCTTTACCCCGATCATCTGCCTCAATTGTGTTAATTGAATGGAGTTGGCACCTCGCAACAAGGAGTCGTGAGGATGGGCCGCACCAATGGCCCACAAAGCTGCAGGCGTAACGAAGCGGTTGTAGGCCTTGAGTTTCTGGTCGTGCGTTCCGGGCCCCTCGAACATGGCTTTGTGTGTCAAGCAACAGCTGCAAGAAAGGTCTGCGCAGCGCCCAGAGACACACGTCGTCCTGGAAACCTGCTGTATGATGGGGCAAAGCGGGGCCCCTGTCTGGTACTCTTTCCTGGTTTTGCGGTGTTGCTTGTTGCTTGGCTTGTGCTTCCGCTTCGTTCATGACGTCCCCAACAATACAGGCGAATATGACGGGCGAGTCCGGAGACCCTTGCCGCACACCGTTTGTTTGCGGTACGCCGTGAGCTTCATTCCGAACTTGCACATCAATGCCATCATTGCCGACCAAGTCAGTCCAGAGGCGGGCTTCCCAAGCCCAGCCGCCATCCCCCAGTTTGTCCCTGATGGTTTCCGCAAGGCACAGTTGTGATACTGTGTCGAACGCTTTCGACACGTCCACTTTGGCTACATGCACGGGCACGTCCCACTCTCGACATATGCGGATGACTCTCCGCAGCATCAAAACCAGTTCTGGGGCCTGCCTTCCAGGTCTGGCAAATTGGTACCTGGCATCTCGCATGATGGCTTCTCCTACCCAGGAGTAGTTGGGCTTGCCACTTGAGCATGCTACTACTGAGCGTGATGGGTCTGGTTTGCCCCCACTCTGCTGGCTGCTTTGTCTTAGGTAGGAGGATGGTGATGGACTTCTTCGTGTTAGCTGGGGCACGGCCTTTGTACAGGGCGTCGTTGAACTCTTCTAGGATAGTTGCTTCCCACTCCCTGTGCTGCAGCAGCGCTTTGAAGGCTTCATAGCTGATGCCGTCCGGTCCTGCGCTCTTGCCCGATGCCCATGACATCGTGCTTAGACTCACCTCTTCCGTGCTAAAGGGGCGCCACCTGGTGGTCTTGCACTTATGTTGGAGCTGAGCCCAGATCTCTGCTAATCCCGTCTTCACCTGTGCTGCTGGCATTTTTGCAAAGATTCCCTCAAAGTGCTCTTGCATGGTCTCCTTCCAACTTTCTTGTGTTGTGAGCTCTTCTTCCCATACCTCCGTCCGTCTGGCCGCTTTGGTCGCCCTTAGCGCCTGCCAGTCCTTAGCCAGGACTGCCGTCAGAAGCTCCCTTTGCCATGCTTCCTTCTCCTTTGCCCTCAATCTCCACGTCTGTTTCCAGAGGATCCTTGCCTGCTGCCCATCCCTGGCTTGTTTGGCCTGGACCCTGAGCTGCTTGATTTCTCTACTTTCTCGAAATGCTCGGTAATTTCGTCTAGGTTGGGTGATGTCATTCGCCATCTGCTGGATGGCTTGTTGCGGGTCTCCTCGACACCGCGGCGTCTCCCTGAGAGCTTGCTCGAGCTTTGTTTGCGGCTTGAGTTCCTTCGGCCCATGCCTGGGTTGCATGCTGGCCCCGCAGTCTGCTCTTGGTTGTTTCCTGGCTCCCAGAATGGCAACGCTTACGCCTTCAAGGTCACTGGCTGCCATCTGTCTAATAGGGTGCACCTCTCCTCCTTCTGCGCTGTCCACCCCTCGCACAAGGACATAGTCAAGTCTTCTGGGCCTATGTGCCTGATTGTACGGGTAGTAGGAGGGCATGCCAATTTGCTGGGGGGGTGCGTTCATGTCCAACACGTGGAACCAGTGCACCAACAAAGCTCCTCTGGCTGTGCGATGTGTGATCTCATCGGACTCCCTCTCCCTGGTCAATGTCTCATTGAAGTCTCCCATGATCATGAGGGCCTTTTCTTTGGCGGCACACATACTTTCCCATGTTGTCAGTTGTTTGCCTGTCTCTGTCTGGCGGTGCGCGACTACCCCGAATCGGCGCCTGATGGCCGTTGCTCTACCTCTCCACTCCCCTTCATTTTTGCCTGCCACTATCAGCCATCCGTCATCCCCAGGTCCTGCCTTGAGGTAGTGAACGCCCGCGCTCATGTTCACTTCCTGGAAGGCCACCACCACCACATCTCTGACTCCACAACCGATAAGGCTACCTAGAATGTCTGGTAGTCTCTCCATCTGCGTTCCCCCCAGGTTCCAGGTGTCTAATTCTGCCCCTGTCCCCCCTCTTTCACCCCTTGCTCCTCTCACTGCCCTGCCTCGCCCTGCTCCCCTCCCGCGCGCATCGCTTCCCCCCTCCAGCTCCTTTACTGCGACTCCTACCTCTGGCGCGTCTACTTCTGATGTCAAAGCGGGCCTCGTGTGTGTGGTCTCGCTCTCTGCGTCTGCTCTTCTTCAGGTGTCTCTGCATGGATCTGCTGTGCGCTCGACCCGTATGGGCATCTTTTCGGCTCTTCGGTTCCTCATGCATTCCTCTGGTTGTGCTCGCAGCAGCAGTCTCCGGGCCGCTCCTCTTCTTTCCCAAGGTCACTCGAATACTCCACGGTACGTCATCTAGGGGGCTGTATTGGTTGGCCTCCGTTCGCTCTGCCAGCATTGTATGCGAATTCTGTGTTCCGGCATTCTGTACACCTCTGCCAGAGACTTGGGCGGCCATGCCCCGGATTTGCCGCCGTGCTCAGTATGTCCCACTGGACTGGCTCGGCCATCTCCAGATCGGTTGTCTTGGCAGGGTGCCCTCCCGGGTTGCTCTGTGCTGGCAGCCCTGGCAGTGCATTGCCCACTAGGAGCTTCCAAGGTGTCTGTACATGTTCCTTTCGGTTCCGAATTCTTCACTCTGTGCGCCTGCATCCTCAGTCGTCTCCTCTTCACCGTCAGTCCCTCGCGAGAAGTCTCAGTTTATCATGTCCACTAGCTTGTGCCAGCGGTCGGCGAACTCCTGTGTCACCTCCTTCGTGTACTGGCACACCAAGGCAGCGTCCACCCACCCATGGTCGCAGACTAATATCTCTCCGGACGCCGGTTGCAATGATCCACCAATTTCCCGGCCTTCCAGATGAAGCGTGCCTCTTCGGTAGTCCGCCTTGACCGCCAGTTCCTTGTTCCCGGCCTTGTTGCCCGACTTCTCATAGCTCTCCAGCACCGCTTTCTTGGTTTTGGCCACCAGCTTCGCTTTTCTTCGAACCTCTGGTGGTTGGGACACCGCCGCCCAAATGACCATGTCCTTGCCTTCAGCGTCCTTGTGGCCGGACTTGGCCTGGAGTCGTCTGGTAGCTTCCATCGCCGCAACAGCCCGCCGCATCATCTGGTGTGTCTCATTCCCGACACACGTCAAAGGGACTACCGCGAAGCCCCTCTGCTTGCCCGGTACAAAGGCCTCCTCAATCGGCAAAGGGATCGCCCTATTCTGGATGAACTCCCGAACCTCCTTAAGTGTTTGCTCTGCCTCCGTGTCTGGCCCCCATCCACCAACGATCACTGCCGGGTCTCGGTCATCTTCCGGGGAGGCTGCACTCATTCTCCTCCAGATAGGTGGGTTACGTCCCGATCCCTCTTGCTCCAGGGTCTCAAGTCTGCGCAGCACTTCCTGGATGGTGGCTTCTTGGTCCCGGGTCTTTTGTGCTTGCGACTCAACCTTGCCACACACCTCCTCGAGCTGCGCCCCCATGACTTTCTGGCGCTGATCCACAGTTTGGATGAGCTGTAATGTAGACCCAACTTTACTGGTCACCTCACTCTCCAAGCTAGTGATTCGGTCCTGCAGGGCACGCATTCCTCCTGTAACAGGGGCAAGAGCCGCACTCAGCTGCGTGGTAAGCTGTTCGAGCGTCAAGGGTGTGGCCCCCGTGTTTCCTGCCGCCTGCGGCAGCACGTCCCAGCGCGTGCGTTTTGACGGTGAATCTCCATTGGCCAGCACACCTGGTTGGTTCTGTAGATCTTCCACGTCACAGTCTATGGGAGTGGCGGCTGCCCTTCGCATGTCTTCCGTGGGTCCCAAGGCCCCTACCGCAGGAGGGTTTGTCGACATGGCCACCGTCCGGGAGCAAGGGTGCCGTAGTGGTATTCGACAGCGGTCAGCTCGAGGTCGCAGAGAGTGTCGGTCCAGTCACCCTCGGCCTCCTCAAGTCGCAGGCTCGGCAGAGGGCAATGAGCGGTACAGTAGGGGATATTATCAGGGCGGGAAGCTAACGCAGAGCAGAGTGCTCTTGGCTGGCAAATGGCTGCCCGAGGCGCCCAAGCCCCCCCCCCAAGCGAAGTCCACCCGCCCCAGGAGTAGAGAACCCTCCGCTCCCGTTGCGGGCCGCGCCGGGGGACCCCTTCACAGGCCAAGGCCTCAGGAGCGGCAGGAGACTTGAGCCAAAATGGCTACGGCCTCTCTTCTTCTTCTTCTTCTCACAGCTGCACGCACCCCTCACGAGGTGCGCTGCGGCAGTGCCGCAAGCTGGGTCCAGCCCGGTCTGGTCGGTGTGAAAAAAAAAACAGCACAGCACCACAAACGGAAACAGTACCAGAGCATTCACAACCCGTTAAATGATGACCAAATACATGAAGGTGGGCAGTAGCAACTCCAAAATGTTGCCTCGGCTGTCTAATTGCAAGACGTCTGCTGAGCGGAGTCTCCCGACGCCACGCACTGCTGGCATGTCATCGAGCTGTACTCTCCAGCTGTCGCAGGATCTGCATTAAGTGCAAGCCTACCCTCATGTTTCCCGGAGCCCCTCCAACGCTCACTCAACCTGGCAAGCCCTGACATCAGCAATAACCGCGCGTGGGAAACATGTCATGTGCAAGCACTTCTCGGAGGCAAAAGGAAAGGGACCGATTGCCGCCGCTCTTCCAGGCAATTCTCTCATGTCAGCCCCACCTTCCCATGCGCAAGCCCCTCACTTCAAAATTACGGCCTCTCTCTCTCTCTCTCTCATGTCATCTATGTTCTGACATCAGGATGAGGTACCTAAAGTTCGGATTGCAGAGATGTGGCAGATCGGTTCGGTGGATTTCAGGATGAGCTGCTTGAAATCTGCAAACTAAGCGGGAAGATCAAGCGCAGTTTCATGTGATTGTTTCAGCTCTAGCCCAACCTGCAGCAAATGGTGGTACTTCGCGGGTGTGCAATATGAACTCGAGACTTTCAAGACGATGTGGGAAGACAAAGAAAGCTAGCACCTCGTCCAGAGCTTGCAATGAAAACTGTTGTTCATCCCGAGGCCTATGCATGCCGAGGCACAAATGATTCCTTCTGGTAGGTCCTCATCTTCCACGGCCTGCACCGCTGCAAGCACTTCATGTCGAGGGATATCTATGTATATCTATGTTGGAAACGCAGAATAGGACTTGATCGACTCGGGTCTAGTTTGCAGATATGTGAGTGATCCAACAGTGGAATCTGACTCCGGAGTGGGATCAGAGTGACAAATACTTGAAGGATCCCACATGAGGGTTTGATTGATTCATCGCAGGCTTTGCAGATGGCCAAAAAGTGCGATTCGTTAAGTTCTGCCCATTGTGCTGATCTTTGAAGGATCCAATAAAGGGAATTGATTATTGATCGATACTTTGGCAACTAGCTGCAGAAAATGCAACACAATGCAAAAACCAACTGCCCGCTATTTCAACACCCCCGCCTGGACTGTGAAACCGTAATGGCATTTTGCCTTGGCAACGGCTCCGGGCTGCAACAGATTTGAGTCTTCGGGATCAGGGCTGCCATTGATGGTCTGCGCGGCGCAGGCTCTAAGCATCTCTCAGCAATCCGTCAAAAGCTGCCCTTTTCCCAGTATCTGGCAATTCCTTGATGTCTCCCATACACCCTCACTCTTCTGAAATCTTTGCTCTATGGTGCCCAACGAGGTGCTAGTGGGATGAAGTCCCGGAAGTTGTACAGCACGTCAACGAACAGGAAGGGGAACTTGCGAACATCAAATCCTGAAACAGTCCCAGCCAGTTGCAACAGTCATTTTATGTAATTTTAGGATTTCCTGAGCCACAGCCAAGGCCTTTCTTCCAAGTGCTCTGCCAAACTCAAATCCGATCCAGAAGCCCCTGAAAAGGTCGCAGTGACGCCCGCCGGTTGCTTTATTCGCCTCATTTCGCCTCGGCCCTGGCCCAGAGGCGTTCAGAGGCTCCCACCCTCCGACCCCTGGGCGCAACAGACTGCAGACATGAAGTTTCCCAAATCCGTTGAGGCTGGAAGACCAACAGCTGGCGCTGCATCATCCGCCGGAAGAATGTGCTGCCCTACAGGCCCTGGCTCCACTTCCTCCTTTCTGTGGTCTTCTTGTCTTCTTTGGTTGATGTTGCTGTGCTCGTGAAGCTCCGGCAGTCTGGATGTTTTTGGTTGCTTCGTCTGCATGTGCTGCTTCCAACAACCTCTCCCATCTTAGAGATGCGAGACACCCTTTGGGCCGCGCTCCCCCGAGCCCACAAAGCATTCAAAGCCTTTGCGGTTGCATGCCCGGGCTTAGGGGGCGGAGCGATGACCAAAACGAATTGTGCCGGGTAAGCCATGAGTGGGACTGGCATTCTCCACGTAACAAACAGCTAGACATCTCAGGGTCGGACCCACTTCCAGCCACTCCCCGTCAGGATCTTTGATGACGTAGCCTACGACACTTCAATAGCTACTCGCGGACTGCGACACATCACGTGGCAGAATCCATGCACCGCAGGACGTGATGGGATACCGCGCGAATTTGCACCAGGGCGATGAGCCAGATGCCGTCTGAGCAATGCTAGAACGATGGCACTGTCAACTGTCAACGTTACCCAAGTAAGTTCCTCAGCTTACTACACAAATCCGTACCCAGCCCATGACGATACACTGCCTGGACAGCCGATTCCTGGGAGATGGCCGACTTTTTCTGAATACATTAGGCACGAAGCTTGGAAAAAAACCGACTTCAAGGCCAAGTGACCGCTGTCTGCGATTACGAAGGACTTGCCGTTGAACCTCAGAGTCAATGTAGCTACAATGATCCTGCTGGAAGACAAGACTGGCATGCAGAAGACATCAACCGAGCAACTGGTGAAGAAATTCTGGAACACCGAGCCTAGGCTACGCCGGGAGCAACATGAACTGAAGGCAAGTTCACCCAAGCAAAAGCGAAGAAACCTAGGTAGTTCGAGGGGCTCGGCTTGGTTCAAACACCACCCCGCAGCTCGCAGCAGTCCGGCATCCATGTCCTCTCAAGGCTCATGAAGCTCTGCTTGTAGCACTGGCGGCTTGGAGCGCCGAAACCAGGCTTGAACTCGATCTGCCTCCCGACTCGTTTACCTCAAACATCCTCAGACCACAAGCTATGTGCGCAAAGAGCGCGCCACGTGCAGCCCCACAAAGGTTGAAAGTCGTTGCGATGCGCTTCCCTCTTTCTCAGTAATCCACTGACTTTCATCAATTCTGGGCCCTTGGGGGAAATGGGGAGATCATTCACCAAATTTCTGCGTATCCTTATTGCATGCACCGTGCATTGAATGGTGAACGTGAGACCGTGGCTGTGAGCTCAACCCAACACGTGTCTTCAAGAGGAAACCTAGTGCTTTCGTGGCCTATCAGACCAGTACTTGAAGAATTGTTTTTAATTACGCTTTCTGAATGGTGGCGAAAGCAGCTTGCTGGCCTTCCGCTTGGAGGTGTCGCGACGTCGATATGCACTCCTGGCGCAGGGATGCGCAGGGCACTCAGCAGCCCGGACCTCTTCATTGTGCCAGTAGAACCTTTAAAAACATGCCCCATCCGGATAGAAGAGGCCTCATGGGAACTCAGGAGTGCACCTACGTGTGCAGTGCATGCGTGGCACAATTTCTGCGTCCTGTCAGGATGGTCTGGAGCACAACCAGGCTCTCCACCGGGTCCTGACATTCGCTCATCAAAGGCGATATGAGAACTCGGTGGACCACAATGGCAAGCCTGGCCTTCGCAGAATTTGCGAAACATACGAACCTCAAGTAGTGCCACCAGCACCAAACATGCCATGGGTTGAGTAGGCATGCAGCCGCAATTGGCCGCTTTTCAGGATCCAGTCTGAATGAAGTGCTGGTGAGCAGCACATGGCGCTGGCGAGGAACTGTTCACCTGTGCCACCTTTCCAGGCAACTCTGATATCAGGGTAAGAAAGCGTGACCCCTGATATAGTAGGCTTCGTTCCTCGTGCAGTTTTCTGTTCTACTCACGCTCGAGTGCTCCACCGTTTCGTTGGTGATCTCGAAAAAGCCCACATAACCTCAGAGCAGGTGTCAAAGGGATTTTGTGCGTTGCTGATTGTTCTGTTTAGTTTTTCTCTTTGCATCTCTTTGCAAACTTCGAAGCACAGTACATCTGCCTTGCTTGCTCACTTCGTGCCATGTCAAAGTCATTTTGCCACACCGCCTCCGAGCCTGCCGCCTGCCTCATGCATCTTTGGGAAGGTACGGGTGTGAAGAAGCAACAGAATGTTACAGACACATGAGACAGATCTGTGTGATGCGGCTGGCTTGCAATGCTGTTCCAGATCCGGCGAGCTGCTGCACCCGCCTTCGTCTTTGGCCCATGGATTCTTTGGATTGTAATGCGGTAGCATCACCTTGCAAGGAGTCGAGCTGCAACAAATCTGCCAGCCCAAGAATCTGGAGGATGGTTCAGGTAACAGGATGAAGCACAAGCAGGTTGGACAAGAACGACAGAACTTGACATTCAGTGTCACAAGCCACAGATCATCCTCAAACGCCTACTTCCACCACACACCCCACTCGGTGAGAATACACATCATCTACTGCGGACGCTGGCATTGGGAAGATTTCGCATCAGCGGGATGTTGACGCATCAGAAAACGGTAATCCCCATGTAGACGCCGATTCCAGGGCAACCCGACGTAAGGGTAGATTTTCCCATTCTGCTGCGGACGCTGGGGTTTGAGAAGCAAATCACAGGATTTGAGTCCTAAATTTCGTATGATTTCCCATGAAGCCACTGGTAGACGTTGGTTTTGTGCAACATACAGCAATGTCATACAAACATGCCGCGTCATGAGCTGAAACGCCGTGGACGCTGTAGAAACAGCACAATTGCAAGAATTGCTGTTGCATGACATCCATTATCATCCATTCTAGTAAATGTTTTTTGAACTGGGTCCCGCAGTATGAACGCTGCTCGACATGTAACAAACCCACAAAACCCAAGCCGACGCGAGACAACCCGACCTGCAGTAAGATAAACAATTGCATAGACTTTATTGTGTCTGGGTCACTCCGTCAGTTCAATTCAGAAGAGGAAGCAACGCATGGGCCAGCAGTGCACGGTCTTGAAGCAAATGACTTAAAAGGAGGGAACGCTCGCGGGAGACTGGAGGAAAGGGAGGGAGAAAAACAGGGTCTGCAAGCAAGTGGCATTAATGCAAAGAATCCTCGGCAGCGGGCAGCCAGAACCTGACGTCTCTACTAGCAACTTCCAAAAGCTTGCGCCGCTTGTCTAGCTACACTGCTACCTCCGGTCACGCATAACGCAAGGACCTTTTGTAAGTGTTGCCTTCACATGCTTTTGAAATCATTGAACTGAAGCTCTTGCAAAAAGACTTTATCGGCCATCCGCTGTGGCTGGACATTAGGACAATCACCCTGTCAGTAACTTCGGTAAGTGCTTGGGCAGGTTCAAGCTGAGGCTCGCCATTCACACTTTGGAGAGATCGGGGGCAGTGAGCTGACCTGACAATGAGCAAATGATGCATGACGACGCCATTGATGCCCGCTGCAACTAACAGCTTGTTCTCGTGTGGGCTAAGGCATGCACCACACTACCGACGATGCTGTGAAGAGGCACCGAAGAGCATATAGCATCAACCGTCAAGGTGATATACCTAGGCTACCAGCACCTCTGTTGCATGCCTGTGCCAGCTGATAAGAACGGCAATCGGTTTCCCACATTTTGCCATCGCCCACACTGTTCGCATATCGCAGCCCAATGCGGGGCAGCTATTGATAGCATGCCACTTAGCACCAACAAGAAGCACAATGTATCATGATTCTGCGGCCTGGAGTCATGTGGCCAGGATCTGTCGTCATATGCTGGCGCTTGTTCTTGTAGTCAGTCCCACAGCGGACCTTCATCAGGCGCCCATTGAACTCAGTGCCCCAAGCAATGTGAGAAGAGTGCGCCTCCAGTCCGGCACCATCACCTTTCTTCCAGTGCGGACTATTGTTTGGCGGTAACCCCTCCTTCTTCCACTCCTTACTTTTGGCATGAGGCAGTGGAGATCGGGGTGGTATGGCTTCAATTGCAGCGCTTTCAGGGCATGAAGAAGGACGGACGAGAGTTCTGAGACCCAAAATCTGTAGCCAGAGACTGAAAGCAAGCCTGCAAACGGCTTTGTCGTGCTGTCATCTTCGCACTTGCAAAGCACTGAACACAGCAACGAGCAGGACCAGATGCAGTGCAGTTTTGCAAAACTAGAGAAAACGCTGGTTTCTGTCTGGTGGTGCTTCCACGGCTCATTCACAGCTGAATTGTGGCTGAGTTGTGCAAACCAACTCATATGGATCTCGTCTTGATGAATGAAGTTCTTGAACGTCTAGGCAAAGCCAATGGGACAGGTGGCACCGCTCGTGCACGAGGTTGACTAAATTCAGTGCTATACATTTTTCTGAGCTTGACTTGACGAAATTCTATTTGACACTGGCAAGTTATGTCTTCAAATCCATTTCAACCGTACCATCTCAAGCACGTGAAAGCATAGAAGATCACCGTCTGGATATTGAATCAAGGTCATGCTTGTGTCGGGGATACCTGTGCTATCCAAGCTTCCTTCATAGTCTTGCCGAGCCAGTCGGAGCTTCGCGTCCAGTCAGAAAATGTCCGGCTGAAAGGACCTGGGCCGGTGCCACTTGGCGAATCCGGGCTGCACCAGTAGACTGCCGCCACGCTGCTCACAGGGCTTGCGGACCCATCGCTTAAAGGAGAGAGGACATCCTGCGAGAAAGCATGTGACCAAATGCTTCGGGGCGAGATCTCTCTTTGCAGCATGGGCCTTGTTGGGCAGAGGGTCTGGCAGCGCACCAGAGAGGCGGCGCGTGAAAGCCTGTTTTAGACGACCGGCACGGGGACATCAACTGACCATTCAGGACTTCTGTATCAGGTGACTGAGGCAGCTTGTGCGGCTGAGAACTTGGTGTAGTCCAGGAAGACCTGGCCTGACAGGCTCATTCAAACATCAAACAGCCCGATAAGTTCTCAACTCTCGGGCTGGCCTTTCAGCGACTTTAAGCGGGCTTGTTCCCACGCAAAGTGCGAGATGCTCTCCTTGCCGGTCACAATGCGGTCACGAGGCGCATCGGCAGCAGGAAATCCGCCGAGGCCAATGGCCAAAAGGGGCATTTGGAGGGAAGGAACCAGGGACTCGGGCTGCTAATGCCCGTGAGCTCAAGAGGGACTTGCTTCCACTGCAAGCTACGCGGACACATTAAAAAGCAGCGGAGCTTGTTTGACGGCATCATTGCACTGGGGCCGGAAGGCCGGAAGCAATACCAGGCCACTTCAATCAAGCCCTTCCCTGCCGCATTTGGCGAGGCAGCACTCGAGCTAGCAATTAAATTAGAGGCAACAGTAGCTGTTCAAGTCGGCTCAAATGCATGCTGCACAAGGGGGGTTCGTGATAAATGCCTGAAGTTAGTGCCCGAGCTCCTCTCCAACTGCCGCCTCTTCCAGAAACGTGTCCCTGTCATCATTCTTTGTGGGAACTGGAAGAGCAGCCAGGTCATTATTGCGCTGCGGCTTGCAAATGCTGCAATGTCCCATCCTACGCGGCTTTAACAAAGAGCCTGCCAATGTGCGAAGGGCATAATGCTGTTGGAAAGGAAGGTCTATGACAACAGCCCGGGTGTATTGCCTGTAGAAGGCATCGGAGCCACAGCAGCTTCCGCGATCGCCTCGCAGACAATTTGTGAAAGTAACGCCAAGCGACCAAACACATTCAGATAGAGAATTAACCTCGGTTAACCTCGTCCTATGGGCGCTTGATTGCGTCTGGAACAGGCTGGCCAGGCTGCGTCCTTTTTCCCTTCCCAGCCCCAACCCGCAGACCCCGCCCCCGTGAGCTTGATTCTTGCAGAAGTGCGTCTTCGTCAAGAAATCCCTCATATCCCTCCAAGCTCTGCGAATGTCCACTGGGGAAGCGCGGATTCCAGATTGCCTCGTGGCCCGTGGCCATTGGATAGGGCTCAATTCTTTTAAGCACCGAACAATAACGTCGCAAGTATCGAAACGCACTCAGTTTATGAAAATGACAAGCAAGAATTGGGATCGCCGGCTGCCGAACATTGAAAGTGAGAGTGAGAATACTCGTCGTTGTCCTACACTAAAAAACTGGTGGTGGCAGAAGTTGCAATAACAGTAACAGAAGCAGTAGCCATACGGGTAGTCACTGGCTTAAGCAGGCTCTTCGCGGCAAAGAGCACAGTGTCTTATGAAGATGTAAAGCGCTGCCGCGTCGCGAACCTCCACGTCCAGAGGCGACTCTGGATGGGAAGACCTGCTGGCAAGTGAGAGTCTACATCTCGTAATCCTTGCGCAGGCGCAGTGTTTTTGAACCTTCAGGCAGGAAGGCCTCGCATTTTTGCTCACATGCGGAAACTGCCACCAAACGTGTTACGGAGGTATTGCTGCTGGCTACACGCGGCAATTTCCAAAACAATCCCCGCGAAAGGCGCAGTTTCAGGCAGCAACATCCTTTCTTTTTGGCCTGGGCGCGGAGATAGGAAGAATCGGACGTAGCAAAGAATCGGACATGGCTGAAAATGAACCCGCATCATGTCGAAAAATGAACCCGCATCAACAGGGCGCCGTTGCGTTTGAACATGAAGCCGTATCATGGTTGAATAGTGAATCCTGATCAACAACTACCACTCATCAACAAGTGCCACATTCCTCCATGGCTTGCAATTGGGGAGGGAGGGGGGGGGCCCCCCAACCTTCCCCG
Source organism: Symbiodinium pilosum (assembly GCA_905231905.1). Taxonomy (NCBI): domain Eukaryota; class Dinophyceae; order Suessiales; family Symbiodiniaceae; genus Symbiodinium; species Symbiodinium pilosum. Next base: position 82,691 of record CAJNIZ010009224.1, read on the forward strand.
ATCTTTTTTAACGTGAACCTGTGCCATGTCGAGTGGTAATACGGCCTAAAAAGTAAAAGAAAAAATAACTTCAAAAGACACCAAAAAAACCTAAACCCTGAAAAAGCGAAAGACCCTAAACCCAACAAAAGACCTAAACCCAAAAAAACACTGAAAACCCATTAAAAAAAAGAAAAACGTAGACCCTGCACACCCTAAACCTTAAAACCCCTAAACCCTAACAAGCCTACACCCTCAAAAAACTCAAAGCCCTAAACCCTAAAAACACTGAAGCCCCAAAAAACCTGAAGCCCTAAAAAGACACTAAACACTAAAAACCGTAAACCTTGAAAACCCTACAGACCTGAAACCCCAAAACGCTAAACCCTAAAGATTCACAAAACCTTAACAACACCAAAAACCCTCAACCCTGAGAACCCTAAACCTTGAAACCCTAAACGCGAAAGGCTTTCTAAACCCTCAACCCGAAAAACCATTAACCCTACAAAAAAGCCGAACCCAACCAAACCCCCAAAAACCTAAAAACCCTGAAGACCCTAAGCCCAAAAAGACAACAAACCCTAAAAACCCTAAACCCTAACAACCCTGAAAGTCCGAACAACCTTAAAAACCCTAACAGCCCTAAAAACACTAAATCCCAAATTCAACCTGAAAACTTCAAAATGCTAAACCCGAAAAAAACACATCTGACCCAAAAAACTCACTCCCTGTTTGCACAAAACTGTCAAAACGAAGCTTTGTGCTGCCCCTCGCCCCAAGAAAACGCTCAGTCTTTCATATAATTTTTCCGGCATTGCGCTGCTTTTCATAGCATCGCGGTCACCAATTTGCATATGTGAGCACGCAGCTTCTTGCAAATCTGGATAGGACTTCCCAAGCAGTGTGCTTGCCTGAAGAACAGCGGCGGATTTGGAGGAGACTCACTACCCCCATTTGCAACACTTGGATGAGCATGGCACACATTGATAGAATTTGCCGAGCGTTCTGTTTTTCGCACGCTCTTACCGGGGTTGTTCGATTTTAAAACATCTATGTTCTGTTCCCCCTCCGTTCGACGCTGAACCGCAGGGAATCCAACCAGAATACCTGCAGAGTATCCCAGCAGTGCCCAGCAGTAGAATGTCCAACCACTGAGCATCCCTGCACTGCCCAACCGCAGAATATCTGGCGGTGCCCGAATGCAGAATAATGTGCCTGCAGTGCCCTATCCTTGCAGCGCTCAATAGAGTATCCCTGCAGTGCCCAACCGCGGAGTATCCCACCAGTGCCCAAACGCAGAGTGTCCCTAGCCGTGGAGAGTCTCCACGCAATGTCCGGCTGCAGAGTATCCCAGCAATGCCCAACCGCAAAGTCCCAGCCCCAGAATATTTTCCAATAGTTTGTATTCTTGACAACTTCTCAGCCCCAGAGTTTCCCTGCCGCGAATAACCCCAAAACATGCAGCCTTCACTGCCCCAAAGGCAGAACAGCGTCCACCTCCGAGCATCCCAACCCGAGGTACCCCTGGGTTCCCTGCAGTACCCAAGTCTTTCCCTGCAGTGCCAATCCTCGGGATGTTTTTGGAATAATCCCGGAAAATGATTAACATCCAAGCCTCGCAGACTCGCACAAGCCATTCCACACCCCCAACGGTAGTGCTTGGAGTATACAGTTGCAGGTTGCCGTAACGTTTTAGAATTACATGGCAGATGCATGATGATGCACCGCAACCACAACAAGGTAAGGGTGGGATTTTCTACGTAGATGATGTTTGCAGGGTAGGGCAGCCCCATTTAAAACATTAACGAAGATTTTGTTGCGTCATGCCAAAATCTTCCAGGCATCGCACGCTTGCTTGTGGAAAATGTCTTGGGGGGCGCAGCCCCCTGCCATTTGGAAAACATTGCCGAATATGGACGAACATGAGAACCAGTAGGTTAAATTGTGATCGGACTTGCCAAGTATTGCATTTGTTTGGCCAGACGTTGGCCTGCGTTTAGCATGGCGGGGAGGTTGGGGCGGGAAACCCAAAGTCATAAGCCTGTTGGACGAAGCAAGTTTTGGTGAGTCTTGCTAAGATTTGGGCCGCACCATGTCTAAGCATGCTACGCGCTTAGCAGACTACAACTTCAGCAGTGAAGGCCGATTTCGGGGGAAGTGCTGCAAAAAGATGTTTCTCTGTGAATGGTTCTTACGCTCCTGTTAGGAGCGGCGAAGTCCTCCCATTTGCAAACCATGGACGAAGATGAGAGCATTCAAATGTTGCGCTGTCTGGCGGGCATTGGGGGGTAATAGCCCCCCGGTCGCAAAATGTTACAAAAGATGGACAAAGATGGGAACATGCAGCTCCTGGCTGAGTTTTGAGAGGACTCCCCAAGTGCGCTTTCTTTGCCATGCTTTGGCCTGTTTTTATTTGAAGCGGGGGCTGGGAGTTGCAGAGACTGTCCATCGCACTGGCTCTCTGATTCTTGCAGGGAGATGCTTACATACGTCCTTTTAAGCGGCCATGTTGTTCTTGGAGGGTAGACACAAAAAATCGATACGCCACCTTTCAACTTCAAACACTGAGGTTTGGGGCTTAGGGTTGAGGCTGACAATCCGGAGAGAAATTGTCCTCCCAAGGAACCGTATGTTTTTTCCGTCGGTCACGTTCTTTCGTTCTTTCTTGGCCATGTCGTCTGAGCAGGCTTGGCCAATGCTCGGCAATGCTTAGTTCAAGTTCGCGACAACCTGGACACACCTTATCAGACAGTCCCTGAAATACAATGTGGGTTGACCAGAGTTCAGAACCCCTATTTTGGAGAATCGCCTGCAGAACAACTCTAAATCAGGCTCAGAGAAAAGCGGATGTCTGTTGAAAAGACCATTGGAACCTCTCGGCAGAAGTTTTCCATTAATGAAATGTTCATGGTCTGGAACGGAGACGGAACGAGTATGAAACGGCATGTGGAATGAAAGTCATACAGCCTTTCAAAGGCATGGAACGACAGGGGGTTGGAGCGGGAATGCAAGTCCGATGATCCAGAGGTCCTGAAAAATTCAACTGTGTATGGAACGGAGGGGCCCGTCGCCATGTTCCAGATGAAAATCAAGTATGAAGACAACACTCCCGAGCTAAACAAATTGATTGCGTCCCCCATCTGTCTGGCGCTCTTGTAATCAAGAAGCCCTTGACTCCCTTGACGCTGCCCCACTGATGTCCATGTCCGAGATAAGACCCAAGCCTATGACTGAAGATGGCTAGCCAGCACATAGTTCAGGTGCTTTTTAGCACTGGTGGAAATATCACATGCATGATCTTGCGTCATGCTGCTCTGAAAATCGCTGCCACAAAGCCCGGATGCCTTGGACGGAGCAGTCAAAGTCGACCTTCACAACGCCTTAACCATTCCCGTGAGCAAAGCTCGTCTAGTCTTCACATATTTCGCCCATTGCAGGTGAGGAGCAGAGGCATGGCTTTGAGCCTCACAGAAACACAGCCAAATTGGACAAGGCAGGTTGGAATGCAAACCAGATTGGCCCCGAACCCATGTCGGCACAGGGCAAGGAATGGAGGCATGGGACTGAGCTGTGTCTACATGACCCAAACTCAGTGAATCTTTGGATGTCTTGCGGTCAGGACGGCTAGTAGTGACTTTAAGCTGCACATGGCAGGGAAGCTCTGGAAGCTTACAGGTGGCTGGACGAAGGTGGCTGATGGTGGCTGTAGGAAGGTGGCAATAGCTGAAAGGCGATCTGAGCTTCGATGGCCGAGCTTTGCAAGCAAAATGAAATTACCCAACACACCACCTGCAGCTTGGAAAGACAAATTCACCAGCTGAACAACAGTTCAACATGCACTTTCTGCGGCAGATACCATGTGAACATATGAGGCGCCGTTCTTCGGCAAGCCCAGGATGAAGACAGCCTTTCATTGGTCATTTGCATGCGCCTAAAAGAAAGTAGACAGCTCAGACCTGCCTCTTTTCCCCTTAACCCTCCACTGTCCGGGCCTCCACAGCGTCAAGGTGGAGTCCGCGAACCGATTCCTGGCTGCCAATGTCGAATTCACAGTTGACCGGCGAAGTATCACATGCCACTACGTTGCCTAGATCTAGTTCTAAGTGAAGACAATGAGTACTTGAACCAAGCGTGGCCTCAGCACTGACAAGGATGGGTGCCTGCCGTGCAGTGCAATCTCATGGACAGCTAGGTCTTTGCATGCCCGCGTCAAACATTGCACGTGCTACGTCGGCGTTGACCAGCTATGTCTCTTTGCGGCTTTTTGTAGTTAGAACGAATTGCGCAAACAACCCCAAAATATAAAAGTTTGTCATGGATTAGGAAAGCAACCTACCCCTAGCTGTTTGGAAGTTGACTATGCGCATTCCATGATTCGCACATGCTGCCTTTTGCGATCTTCATTGGGCCTCGCGGTAGAAGTCACCTTCAGCGAGATATCCTCGCCTCTCGATGGAGGTACATACATGAGGTATCATGAGGTGTTGAGTGTTGAAGCCCATGTGCCGCTTGCCTTGTGGTGTCCCGAACATCCAGAAGTCGGTTGGCACTTCGCCAGCCTTTCGCCTGCCCAGACAACTTTGCCACACTTTAGATTTCCTTGAGAAAAATCTAAAATGTTACAAAAGGAGTTTCTGGTTTGCTTGATGGGTTGCAGGTGCACCTCGCCCCTCTGCTTCGAAGCCTTCCCGGACACCGTTCGCGAGTCCGGGAACAACCTGGGAATTTGAAACTTTGATGTCATTTTCAAGTGACACCTGAGACGACACCCAGCCTTTCCTGCTACGACCTGTACATTGTTTCTCGCATGCTGCGCTCTGAGCAAACTAGCTTTCATTTTAGACTATAGGTCTTTAGGTTTGGCATGGTTTGGCGTTCTGTGCCTGGAGCTGCACCGCATTTGGCGAAATGATGCAGCATGCTCCTTCCCATATTGGCTAACTGGGGACTTGCAAAGATCAGACATGCACGCATGTACGCGCACAAAACGAGAACGTGATGTTTTTGTTTTCTGATGGTGGTTTCTGGCGACATACGTTACACAACTTGCAGAACGTGTTAGTAACAGGCATGTGAACAACTGAAGGTGTCAATAGATGTCGATGGTTGAGCATCACAGCTGCCATTGGCCAGCAACATCGCGTCATATCGTGTTCACACTGACATGCGACCTCGATACTCAAATTGCTGCCTTGTCACAGTCGGGTCAGCGCATCTGCGCCTGACCAACCAGCTGTCTGGAGGTCCTCACTGAATTGGGCCCAGTGTTGACCAACAAGGGCATGAGCTGAGAGGGATTGAAAAAACGCGTTTTACAGGCATTGTATTGTAAGCTACGTATAAGCATGGATGGCGAACTAAGACTTGACACAGCAAAGAGTGTTGCGGTTGGGCAGCAGTCCTGCACAACGCTTTTCACTGTCTCCCCAGCGTTCGGACAAACAAACACCAGGGCCGCCTGAACTCATTTGCGCTGCGTTCATGCTTGCAACACCTGCTACGCGTCCAACCGCTCGCCTGTGGCCGCAACAGATCCAAAGCTGCGCTAAGTGCAGCGGCATGGCTTCCACTGAGCGGAACCTGCTTGCTTGCATGAGTCACTCAGAAAGCGCACGAGCAAGATCTCTTGAAGCATGTACCCGGACTTATGCTCATGCTCATCCAGACAGCCAGCCTTCCAGGTAAGATGCTGAATGCCGACCTCAATGCACGATCAAGATAAGGCATGTAAAGCGCAAGTCCCGGCAAATGTGCCCAAAGCCAAACCATTTTCATTTGAGCCGCTTCGCCCTTCAACAGACCTTGAACAGATGCGGATCACGTCCCTCCTCACCCCGCTCTGCCCCACTCTCGTCGGCAGTGGTTCTGCAAGTGGAGCCCTGGGAAGCTGTTTTGAGACTTCTGCGTCGGAGACTTGGAAGGGCCTTAATTCGACCTGTCAGATTCACGCACAGGAGTACTTCCAGCGACCCCTTCATTGCCCTTGGACTGCATCTAACAAAAAATTGTGAGTTCCCTACAGATCCTACAGTGTCCCTTGTCCGTTTTGCTGCGAGCCTATTATACCTGGCGGAAGTGCGATACGTGCGCTAGGCGAGCGAGTGATTTCGATCTTCCTGAACATCCAGCTAGGTGACCGGTAGCGCCCGGTACATGCTTCTCTCACGCACGTCCTCTTCCAACCTTGGCTAGTTTGTTGTGCCTGTTCTCGAGCCATAGTTACTGCAAATCGATAGTATACAAATGCTCCCAAACGAAGACCAAGGGGCGCTTGGCGCTCTTCGACTTCCTCGTCCTGCGTCGTCACATATTTACAGCTGCGCTCGCAGGCAGCGAAATCGTGTTGAGCAGAATGTAAATTCAGCTTCCCTGCTGGCAGTCCTCCGCGACACTCCTTGCTGCTGCTGCAGCCTTTGCACGCTTGAGACGCAAGCATCCTTTTGGCAGACATGAAGTGAAGTCTGCCTCCACGCTAGCTGCAGAGCTGCGCTGTGGATCCTCAATTCCCACTAGCTGAACGGAATGGATGCTCAGCAAGCTCCTCAAGAAAAGCACGTCATAGTTTACAAGAATTCTGCGTTCAAGGTACTAGTCGTGGCAAGGGAACTGGAAAGCGCTTCAGCTTGTCCCGCTTCAGCACCTTCTCTAGCCTCTGCAGCAGAGCAGCCTTCAAGAGTCAACCGTGACCTTACACGAAGCCAATATCCTCACCTCAATCGGCTTGAACGGTATGCGGTAGCGGAAGCTGCAACCACTTGCAAACTCTCCCTTTCGTTGTTCCTGGCAGCTCGTGCCAGCTTTGCAGAGTTCTCTTTGGTAACTAGCATGCTGAGCTGGCAGTCATTTTGATTCACTCCGGCAGGCCACAGAAGCCAATTGCTCTAAGTGAGGAGGACAGGCACAAGGATCCGACGAGAAGCCACAGCTGTGTTTCTAGACCCTTCGCCTCATCAAACGCTTCAAGAGCCCCTCTGCTGGCCACATTCCAGGATCTTGGTACCTGCTGTGCCCAGTCTGCATACCATGCCAAACACAGCTTCTGCCAACAGAGTGCCCTACTGAGGGGACCCTAGAAACATGTGGCAGCCAAACGATGAACGATATTTACGCGATATGGTTTGAGCCGAATGCGTGAAAATTCGAATTTTTTTGGATTTTTGAAAGGCTTGTGGGCTGGGAGCCCGAAAATTCAAAAATCAAACATTCACATATGAGTGCCAAGATTTACAGATTGTTGCGAAAATTTACAGATTTTCGCGAAAAAATTATGGATTCTTGCATAAATCTGCATTTTTTCGAAAATTAACATTTTTTGGTGAAAATATGCAGATTTCTGCAAAAACTTACAGATTTCAGCGAGAATTTGCAGGTGTTTGTAAAGAGTTTTTTGCGAAAAATTGCAAATGAAAATCCGTAAACTGGCAAGGAGGCTGAGCCGAGGCATTTGTGGATTTTGGCGAACACGCGGAAACTAACGACATGCTGTCATTTTTGGATTTTTTTTTTTTTTGCTGCGAAAATTTGCGAATCGGCACGCAAATTTCATTCGCAACATTGACTTAGAGAAACTCGCAACATGGTTGCGGTACAAGTACTAAGTTACAGGACTTTTCCAACGAATACCGCAGGGGGCATTGCAAAGCGTACATACCATTGCCATGGCATAACACCAAGGAATGGACTTGCAGCACAGGCCTCGCCAGCTTCCTCCCTGTGTACTTGCGCTTTGGCAAGAGCCTTGCTCTGAGCTGGACACTGGAATTCACACGGTTTGAAGCCATTAAACCGCTGAGAAGCTCATCCAACTCGTCCAACACAACGACCTTTCTATGCAGAATCATGCACGACGAACAATTTGGCTGAGCAAGCCAACAATTCCATGTTCAACATGCACGTGCATGTACGTGACTTGCCTCAACGCGGCCCAACAGGTCTTTAACGTCCTGCATCTCGACTGGCAACCGACTGGAAAACAGCAGGAGGCTGTCGGGACATGGCCACAGCCACTGTCGGCTCGGCACGCTGAGCTTTTACATGAGTTATTGCCACATGGTCCTCCGCATCTTCTTTGTCGAAAACGTCGAGCAAATCCTGGGTTGCAATCTTCGGATTGTGCCTTTGTGGTCAATACGGTGTAGCTGCTGTCGAAGCAGCGCAAGTGCTCTACTGTGAATCTTTTAAGGACCAGTGCTGAGGCGCTACTCGAACAGCTCTTGCGACACAGGGCCGTGCGGGCCCTAGTTCTGAGCATTGTAAGACTCAGCCATACTTGAATCCTCCAATCAATGTCGTTCTAACACACCTGGCGTGCCCATCAGGCTGCTACAGCTATGCGGCCAAACGTCAGCAGGCGTAGCCACGATAACTGACGCATCCATAAGGTTCCACCAGGAAGCACGAGCCGAGAGAGTTGCCAAAGCCAAGATGCCTAACAGCTGGCCCGCAAGTCAAACCCAAAGTCTTTTTACGAATCAAAGGATCTGATTTGAGCATGGCCTTGGCAATGCTCCTCAGCCTCCGCCAAGGTCTGAACCGCCAGCTCCCTTGATAAAGCAAACAGGGCAATGCTGTGCAACGCATAGCTGCCAATGTAGTGCTGTGGTTTCCGTTGCCTTGTTGGGGTCAAGATCATCACAGAAATGGGGCCTCGCGGGGACGTGCTGCAAGAACACAGTGAGGCTGTACTCGTTGCTCGGAGCCTGTGCTGGTCTCGTCAGCGTCCTGAGAACTGGAAGCGCGCACATAGCATGAGCTCAGTTGGCTTGGCTCATTCTTGATGGCTCCTCATCTGCTTCACGAGCACGTTGGAGTGCAGGCAGCAGGTAAGCTAGCGTCTTGCCAGAACCTGCTTTGAAGATTGCAAACGAGCAAGCCAAGTTCGAGTGTAGCGTGCTGGCCAACACAATACAGTTCCATGCTGCAGTGCTGTACCTGGCTCGTCCGCGGCTGGTTTCTCCGCGAGAAGATGTAACAGGAGGACGCGGGCTTGTTTAAAGGCTTGCGCCATTTCTTTAGTCCTGGCTCCCAAACCTACATAGGATGCTGTCATTTCACCATTCAAGGCTCTGCTCTCTGCACATGCAACGAAACGTGAAGTTATTCCCTGTGGGACGCGTGCAACCCGGATGGCGCTAAGCAAGAGACACCGACAGCCTCGCTAGACCAAACATTAATCCAGGCGGCGTTTGTCTTCAGCATCTCCCTGCGTAGATGACCAGATTCGAACTAAAGAGCAAGGAATGTCGAAGCGGAAATGACGGAAGCCAGGTTTATGCGTCGCGTGTCCTTTCAATTTCATGGCAACAGGGCAGGAAGCGGTGAAGTACGGACGCCTTTGCTTTTCCTCTTTTGGATGATGCGTCTCTGCTAGCCGTTCGTGTCTGCAACTTAGCGTGTGACACGCTCACACAATAAGCAGCTTCAAGACTTCAAGGCAAACAGTTGCTTCTTTGGTCTGATCATTGCTACATCCAAAGACATCCCAAGGCAAAGCAGTCTGCTAGCCCCTGCTCTTGACGGATGCGATGCATTCATTGTAGCCGCGTAGCCGGCCATCTTTGCTGAATTTGCTTCCCAGCTTCAATTCCTTGCATGTGATTCGTTAGGGCTAGGCATTTCACCTGTTCAGACATGCTTGCCGGCTGATGCCGGTGATCTGCGCCAAGCGTAAGCGTGAGAGACTCCATCAGTTGCGCAAGAGACCGATAATCCTACTACCCGCCTACACTTGCCGTAGCAACCCTCCAACAAAAGGTCGAGGTGTCACACTCAGGAGGCTGATTTGCAGATGTCATGGATTGAAATGGTATGAACCAGATTCATCAAAATCAATGACGCCACGCAACCACATTCTGCTGGGCTGCTTGATTATTTGGGCCACATCGGTGGATTGCTTCTTGATTGGCATTTTGCTTCCTACACAAAAATCAAGGCGGCATATCGACTGCTGCTTGCTCTTGGGCGCGCACTCACCTTCAGTTCCCAGGATAGGCTGAAGATCTTGTAGGGGTTTCTGCGCAGAGCTGGCCCAGGATGTTTGAAGTCCGGCCACCCGCCCGGAATATGAGATTGTGAGATTCGGTCCCTGGTCGCACAGGTCATCCAGAGCACGTAATTACTTTCGTGCGGATATCTGGGTCTCTCCCCTGTCCCGATGAGGTGGCTGGAAAGCTTTTGTTGCGGAAATGTCTCAATTGCATCTGCTCAGTGTGCATATGTTCTGCGCGTCTTGGATGTCTTGCCTTAAAGAAATTAACCCCATTGCCTAATACGCGAATGCAGTCAACCAACCAATGAAGCAAGCACACGTGCATCAGACTTCCGCCTGTCTCCGAGATGAGAACCTTGATTTGCAGCAACTCGAAACTAAAACAATGGTCTTAGCCCCTAGGAACAACATAGAAGGCGGTGACCTACCTGAATGCAAAGCAGCAGCACTGTCGTAAGGCTGAGATCATGTGCTTTTGCAGTAAACATGCCGAAGTGCAGAGCACATGGTTGATGCTCTAGCTTTAATGAAGGCACCTTGCGGACTACGCATCCAACTCTCTGCCGCAATGCCCTTCGATGACTCCATGACTGGATCTGGCTGGTGGCAAGGCGAACTGGCTGGGCAAATTAGTGCTGTCCAGCATGCCTAGATGTGCCCAAGCGCGCATTACGCAAACGTGTTTGGTGCTGCGGCGCAGCTTGACAATCTCACTTTTTAACGCTGACTTGGCCTAGCGCCTATCCCGCCATCCAAGATGCAGCTCATTGCATCTGAGAAGCTGCATGCTTTCCAGAGCCAATATGCGGCAGCGCCAAAGCCTGGATGGGGCCTGCCAAATGGAATTGGAAGGAACGGCAAGGAAGCAGCTCCAAGCAGTTGGATTGAGAAAGCTTGGGCTTGGGCTTGGTCTTTGTATCTGTTGCTCCATGAGCACACGCCGCGACTCCATGGGCAGCGCGGGTAGGAGCTCCTCGCAGAAAGTGGGAAAATTTAGCAGCCAGAAGCAGCAGTGCTACGTTTTCAACTGTCATCGGCTGGTCCTCCAGAGAAACCTTGTCAACATCCACGCTTATCGGCGCCTTTCGAGGGCGGGTACAATGTGATCTGACTCCCAAAATCCCAATCCTACAATCAGTCCAGCTAAAAGTTAACTCAACCTTGCATAGCTGAAGCGAACCATTACCAACTGAATTGAATTGACACGACGCGGAATCCCCGAACGCCTCCATCTGCGGAAATTGTCGGGGAGCCAGGAAGACTTCATCCCATGCGCTCCAGGCCAGGATGGCCTGTGGTGATGTAAGATGCATAGGCGGATGACAACATGGCATACTGCCAAGCTTGGTATTTTTGTCGAGAAACACCACGCTCGGAAAAAATGCAACCTGATAGGATCCACGAACCCAAATGCAGACACGTGACAAGTAGATCGCGAAGATAACAACACCCCACGTGCAACACCAATCAGGAAACTTAAGTCCGGGGTCATCCTCTCTCCGGGGTCATCGTCTCTCCTCTCTCTTCCGTCCTCTCCTCTCCTTTCCTCTCTCTTCTCTC